>JAPQRN010000006.1:6468557-6479961 GCA_037367275.1 Coranthus polyacanthus | reverse complement strand
TTTTTTTTTTTTTCCACTAAAGCAATGGGATGCATCATACCAGGTAGATGGCGATTGAGAAATACCCCATCTGTCAGTGCTGGATGCTTTTTTGACAGGGTCATATATGCTTTGAATGCAGCATGGAACATCATTGAGGCGAAAGGAAAGATAACATTTTCCGAGCTAAGCCTGTGCATGCCGCATTCGGGTTTTTTTTCCCCCCCACCACTAAAAGTTTGCTGGAAGTACATGCTCTGTTAAAGATGATAAGAGAAAGAAAACTTCATGTGTGCCAAAGTAAAGCAGAGATATGTTTTGCGTTGTGTGAGTGGCAAAGAATCTTTTACAGCAGGCCACAGGGACAGAAAAAAAGACATTCTTCCTCTCCTATCTCCTCCTCCTTGCCTCCTATTGCATCCCCTATTTCTCATATTTTCTCTGAGGTCTTACGAATATAGGCCTCGGCCATGGGACGAGGAGAGAGGAAGAGAGAAGGAGGGAGGAGCTGCTGTCAGCTGATGAAGAAGAGGAGAAAGCGAGGGATGAGGAGAGGAGGGAGCTGGGGACTTGTTTTGATCCCTGCCTCTTAATAAATCTGTCAGTGCAAGACAGAAAGAGAGCAGGAGAGTGCGAGAGACACAGAGCGAAGGAGGGAGATAGGAAAAGTGAGCGAGGGATGGATCCGTCCGCAGAGGTCTTCACCAGGTGGTTTGAAGTGCAGATCCATTTCTCCTCCGCCTCCATCTCTCCATCTTCCACCTTGATGTGGTACTCTATGGATTCCCCCAGCTTTCATTTACCTGTTGTTTTGAACCTAATGTGCGAGGATGAAGATGGGAATGTTTTGATGTGTCTTGAACACGTATTTTATTTTTTTTACCTTTTGGCTGTTACAAGCCCTGTGCGTATCACTTAGGTCAGAAATATTGAATTTGATGTATGAAAATAATCCAATATTAAAAGAAAAGTTTACAGGTTTATATAGTTTGACGGCTTTATCTGACGCAGTGCACTGAAGTCGCCCGTTTACATTGATAGATATCCATCAGCTGTTTGCAGTATCCTTCACAATGATTGGCTCATTCACATTATAAGCATGCCCAAAGAAATGATAACTTTTTACTATGATCAGACTCATGCCAGTCTTAATCACTGGGTCTATTTTGGGTCTTCTTATCCACAAATCTACATCATCATTGTCTGTGGTTAATGTCTATCTGTCCCTAAAGTCCATACTGAATTGGAAAAAAGGACTTTTAAGAATACTGCTCCCTTTGCCTGGAATCAGTTGCAAAACAACCTGAAAGTTTGGGAGCAGCACTCATTAGATGCAAGTAATTTTAAATGACTTGGAGAGACATCTGGCTGTAGTTGTTTTACATGATTCATATTCAGAATTTGTGATGAAGATTTGTTGAATACTTCTGATATTTTATTCATTCTTCTCTGTAGCTGCTCAGTCCCTTACAGGGTTGGAGGGGAGGGACTGGAGCCGATCCCAGCTGACACTGGACGAAGGCAGGCTACACCCTGGACAGGTTGACACTTAGAGACATTCACACTCATATTCACACCTATTACCAATTACCCTGAATATTTTTGGCCTGTGGGAGAAAGCCTAAGTCATCTATGTTTATATTCAGTCTTTTTATTTGGACAGAGAGCAGAGAGCTGTGAGAGAGAGTGTGTATTTTCTAGTGTTATTATTTTTTTTGCCCTGATCCCTGGCTCATTCTTTAATTCACTTTTATTTTCATGTTAATTACTATTTTTATATATGTCTACAACCCTCAATGAGCCTGGTTAAAATAACGTTAAATAAAAAAATCAAATAAAATGCCATAACTGCTCTTACACGATTTGCTTCTCAATTAGAATGACCTAATTAAGGAGTAAATACTCACAGCGACATCACACCTCCTGGTGGATTATTATTCCCTGAATGGCAGATACTTCTCTGAGTATGTTGCTCAAACTTCTGTTTACAGTGGCTCAACCGGCAGCTGAACTCCTGCTTATTGCTAATTTGATTCAGCGAGAGGCTGAGGCCTAACGTGGATAAAAGCACATGTTTGTGTAAACAGCCTGGATATTTCCTTTGTCTCTGGACACTATTAGTATTATATATTCTTCTGAGAGAATTACATTACATCTCAGATGAGAAAGGCTTATTAAGCAGAGAGCCTCCATTTTGTTTTGAGGGATTAGCTCTTTCGGCACAGAGATAAATCCCGCTCGGATTCATTTGATCTCCCTCAAACAGCAGAGCCTTTTCCACCAAATCTGTAAAACCACTGTATAACTTAACATTCTGTTGCCCTTAGGAGATATAAGGTTTCCATCTGACAGCAGATTACTTTTGAACCTCCTTGCGCAACGCATCACGGCTCTGTACGTCCAATTTACAAGAGCAAATTTCAACCCTCTTATTGAATAATTAATGATGTCACTTCAATATGACATGATATATATATATATATCTGAGCAAAGCATATCAAGCACATCACTCATTTTTCCCACGGTATAGCAAATGTGATTATGTTTACCTCTGGCTGTGACTGAATCCATTTTCTATTTTTTAAATGATCACTCTAATCACATTACAAGAGAGCCTTTATTCTCTTGCAGCACCACGTGTGACAAATGTTACAGTGCTGGTCTGTGTTTTCAAGCGTCTAGTACAAAGTGAAAGATAATTTTTGCTCTTCATGTCGCTTCTCTTTGATTACTCCGCTATCGCACATAACGTGTGTGATGTGGCAGTGCACTCTTTCCCTTCCTCTCTTCATGTCACGTCTTCTCTTCATTTTCTCAGCATGCCGTCATTAGATTTACACTCTCACTCCGCCTGTTTATCTTCTCCTGTTCTCTTTTCTGTCCATCCTTTTCCCACTCATTTCTAGTGTGAGCGCAAAATATGCGTTTCTACCAATTTACAGTATTCTTGGGCTCCCGCAGCTGCATGTATGCTCTATATAAAACCATGCAACAAAAAAATTAAACACTAACAAACTCAACAGGGAAACAATAAAAAATCACGCTGTGCACTGTAGAACACACAGAAAGCACATGCAGCCCCCCGCAGCTAGGAAGAGAATGCATGTACAGCACACACTGAATTGTGTTTATTATTGTTCCATATAGCTTGTAGTTTATGGCATCTGTGTGACACCATGACTCCCTGCAGGAGAGTAAACACTGGAGAAGATGGATGTGTATGTGGCCTATGTGTGGTCATGTGTGTGTCTTGTTATGGCACTTCCCGTTGGCAGGCCGTATAACTCAGGTTAATGTTATCTTATTTCACACAGCTCCGAGGCAACCTCAGGGAGTAGATCATTTGGAGCGCTCTTATTACTTTTCATTAGGCTAATGTGACGGATGGGGGGGATTTACAACAAGGGAGGAGGGAGCACGCATACACACACACACACACACACACACACACACACATACATACATATGTACACTGTGACACGCTTTGCTGCAGCCCTTATACCATGTGTGGGTGGCTGCAGTCCATTTTGAAGCCAAGGGTTATCGCCTTTGCAGCTTGAGATAACACTTTGCTTCTGAAGTTCTCACACGCCGCTGGAATAGACATTACGGTCACGATTGGACTGGAACATCATTAATAGCTTTAACTAAAAGTTATTGATCACGGGGTTTGTAGGTTATACCCGCAAAGCGAGAGAAGGACGCGTAGGACTGCCTGGGGAATTGTGGGTATGACCCTTGACCCTGGGAGTGGTCAAAGAAAGGCAGCTTCAACAACAAGTGAGGAGAGGAAATGTTGGTAGACGTGAGTGGCTGCATGCTACGAAGGATGTGTAGTATTTCCTTAGTTTAGGGCGAAATATCTACACAAATGTGAGTTGAGGAAAATCCTCAAAAAAGTGCTGACATGAGATGTTATGACTTATTCTTCCGTTGAGCTCATGCCCTCCGTCTTCTGTCTTTTACTTAAGTCATAAGTTGGATTCAGTGCATTTAAATTGGACCTTTTTGCTGTTGTTGTTGTTAATTAGAACAAGACACTAAGCTGAGGCAGGCAGTCTTTTTTAATGCCAATCTGCCCTAAAGACAATCTTACGATATTTCACTGTTAAAATGACTGAAGCTGCTGTTTTGCATGTTATAATTTATTTTTTATGTATTTCATAATGCGTGTTCTATCTTATATTTGATATTGAGATTTACTTTTCTTTGCTTAATTCATCCCCTAAAGGAAATTAGAATTGTAACACATATATACAGTATATATATATATATATATATATATATATATATATGAGAGGGTCCAACACTATTACACATGAACGTTTTATTTGTATTGAACATTGTACAGCAAACGCTAAACACAGTGCATCTGGTCCTTGTGCATATATATATATATATATATGGTTTTACATGAATGTTTTTATACCAAACATAATGCAAAATTAATGGCATTCTGGAAATTATACGGTTTAGTGTAATTACATCGAGTGATTTACCTGCATACATACCAATCATGTATGTCAAAACATTGCTAAATTTGACTGAATTATACAAACAAGAAGTGGCCTTTACTGTTCTTACTGCTGATCTGAGCCAAATGATCAGCCTCATTAAAAAGAGTCAGAATTCTCATCACTCATGTTCCTTAGCCGGCGAAAGAGGCGCTAGTCGCAAATGTAGGAATAAATCAAAGCTGTGGTGAATTCAGAACACTTTGTTGTTGCATCTAAACACTGCACCGCACGGTGGTAGATGATGGTGGTAGAAATCCAAATGTGACTGAAGTGAAGTAATGAAAGCAAAAAAAAAAACAAAACAATGCTATTAAGATCATTCTGTGGAAGTGTGGAGTTCTGTTTGCTGTTTGGCTCACTTTAATCTACTTCTAAATGTGAACTTCTGCTCCACTTTTTGCTGCTCCAACTGTTCTGTGTCTGAGGTGAAAGTCGCCTAATATTTTCTATGTGAACAATTACAAGGAAGATTTAGCTTCCAGAACCACGGCCGTTCTAAATAACCCTCTCATTTCATAGTACTAGGGAACACATACCTCTCAAATACCAGTATATGGGTGTACATAGTATTCATGGGTACTGAGTATCTGTACACTTTGAAAAGCACACACTGCACATACATACACACACATACATACAGGTTATTGCAGCCCTGCCACAGTGGAGGTCTGATGCTTGGCCTCGGCGTAGAACCACAAAGCTCATGTCCACTTCTCCTTTTCTGGAAGTTTCCCTCAACCTGATGGGTGGTCTGTAACATCACTGGAATCATACTCAAATTCTTTCCCTTTCAGCTTTTGCTGATAGAGAAACAATATTTGTTTCAGGCTCTGCTTACGACTGACCTCTTTCTCCCTCTCTTGGCTTTATTTTTGTCTGTCTCTTCTCTCGCTCTCCATCCTCTTCTCCATCTGCCGTCCAGGCATTGAGGCCACTGACGTTTGTTTCCATCTTGTCTGTTCTGTTCTGTTCTTTTCTCTTCTGTTCCTCCCCTCCTTACAGTAAACACCTGCACACACTCTGAATGGAAAAAACATGATGAATAGCGCTGCTGAAAGAGCGGTGACAGGTCTGAAGAGATCCCTTTCACGTGCACAAATACTGAGAAAGGAGGCGGGGGAGCGGCCGCTGAGAGAGTGTGTGCATAAGGAAACCAGGATGGTAAGCATGGCCGCAATTTACATACTTACTCGGTCATTATCATTCATAGTACGGTATTCAAATTACAGTTCTGAGGTTGCTAGTCACTTAACACATCAGATTTTCTCTTCTTGCAATCAATCATGAATACACTTTTCGGAGATTAAATCGTCTTCTTGTGGTCATTTTGTTCCATTTTTGAAAATGTCGAGGAAAATCCTGGAGTATATCATCAGACAAAATGCTGGTAATTTATTATTACCTTTGATAAACAGCAGGTCTGTAATTAATAACAGTGTCATGCCAGTGTTTCTACATGTTTCAGCCCATTAAGAACAAATAGCCCACGTTTTACGTTCCTGCTGACTGTTTTCCAAAGCATACAATAATTCTTAGATTGATTTCCCACCTTCCGGGCAGCCGCTCTTTTCCAGTTATTTCAGTATGAAAATCAACTTGAAGCAACTCGAGACTTCCTTGAGATAGGCAATCTATCATAGTAAAATCGGTGTTGTCTTTGGCGAAGTTAGTTAATTCATCATGTAGTTAAAAATGAAAAAAAAGACTATTTTGAAAAGCCGAAGAGCACTTGAATTTAAGTCAAGGAGTGACGTTTTTCTGTGTCCTATGTTGCATTGCTGCTCCTTTACTTCTTAGTAATTCTCTCACCACCAAGAAGCGTTTTGAAAAAAAAGATTTGGCAATCAAACTGACTGCCTGGAAGAGAGGAAATGTAATGCAAATCAATGGCGGTCTTTGGAAAATGGTTGCCAGTAACGTGCAAGCCGACTGTTCATTTATGGTTAGTTACACCCACACAGGTGTTTTCGCTCTGTCTAATTGGATCTTTTCTCTGATTGGCTGCAGCTGATTGACCAAAATGAACCAAAAAATAACAGACGGGAAAAGTCTTTTTCAACCTCTGCTATAGCTCAGCTCTACGGAGAAAGAGGCAACATCACAACAATTTCCCAACCGTGCTCGAAAGTTTCAAATCAATTTATATCACTGTTGTTATATTATTAAGAATTTCTAATAAATTATACTTATTTTTAACTTTTTTAACAAAATTATTTAAACTTAAACACCATAGCCAGTTCTCCTTTGGATAATAATACCATCCGTTGATTAATTGTCTGCTTTTTATTTCTTGTGCAAATAGGAACCAGTACAGAAAGTCCATTAATGCACGAGGTGGCACGATGAAATGGTAGAGTTCAAGTTAAACTTTTTAGAATATGTATCCGGTCCCGTTTTCGAGTGCGTACGGCAGAGAGAGGGAGGGATGACATGCAACAGGTCTATGACTTGAGCTAAACCAGGGACTCCGCAGCCAGTGATGGAAAACATAATGGAAAACCTGGTGACTGAGAGAATAATGGAAATAGAGGATTTTTAACAGCTACCTTTGAAATTCTTTTCAAAGGTAGCTTTTCAAAACTCGCTTTTGCACGAGTTGATTCTTCCACACCAACCTTTTTCATCTGCAGCTTCTCAAATTTAGGTCATGATTTATTTGCAACATGTGATACAATTGCATTTAAAAAAAAAAAAAAAAAAAAAAAAAGTGCATTTCATTTTGATATAATGCACAAAAATATTGCATTTGTTGACATATTGGTTTGTTTGTTTTTAGTTGTATGCACAAATTGAGAACGACATCAGTGGATTGAAACGCACTGAGCTTTGGGCCTGACAGCTAAATGTAATTCAGCCATTCATTATTTTATTAGGTTTTGTTAAACACGGATTACGTTGACCTTGCAGCACAATGAGCCAGAGTAATCGAAAGCACCCCTGTGTCCCTCTAATAATTATTTTCACCCTGATAACATTTGACTGCTACATTTTAAGTGGTTGAAAGATAAAGAGAAAATAAATCTGACACAGATCCTAAGATATGGATTTAAGGAGGATTTGTGGAGCCCAGCTTATAACTTTGTGAGTAACAGATATCTTATTCCTGCTGATCCAGAAAATCTTCAATACCCCCTTTTCCCAACTCAATCTCATTACAAAGGTAAAGCTTTGACTAAAACTCATAAAATGCATGTTCATCATAAATCGCCCTCCGCCAGACGTATAGCATACACGCGTTACATGCAGCCACGAAGACGCTGCAGTGAACAAAGAATCTCTCACATAAAGTATGAGAGGTATTTGTGGCTGGGTGTGCTGAGTCACTTCGGTTAATGCTCCAATAGATGGACTCGGGGCTCTTATTTTGGCAGCGGGCTCTAACAGCAGTCACTGATATGATATACAGCAGCTCTTAATACACTCACTGGCTCTCAAATATGTAATGGAGCAAATTAATGCAGTAGCCTCAGACAGAGACACCCAGAATTGAAAACCAATTTAATCAACCTTTGTCTATCTCTGTCATTTTTCTCCCCTCTCTTTTCCATCAGCTGTCTTTTTTTTCCCTCTCTTTGCTCTTGGCTTCGAGATAGGAGAGATGGGATGGGGAGGGTGAGGGAGTGTAAGTGCGGACAGGACTTGTATAGCCAGGAAAAAGCTCATTTTTAGCTTTGCTGCCTGGAATTCATTGCAGGATCATTTGTTAACTTCCTGCAACATTATGGTAATGCACTACAATTATCATCTAGCTGTTCTTTGGCACAAAGTCACAGCAAATACTGTCAGAATTTTCTACTGATAGTTTTCAATATGTCGTATATCATCATTAATTGGAAGACGTTGAGTTCCAGATTGGATTTTCTTTATCTGAGTCCAAAAAACGTGATCCGCCTCTTAATAGCCAACCTCTGGAACAGATTAATATTAGTGAGAGATGAAGAGAAATCCTCCATAAATCAACAATTTTCTTCTAATCAAGGACTCGCGCGGGATAAAGGGTCGAGTGCTCAATCAGAGGATCAAAAGTTTCAGGGGCTTTCTTTGGTAGCGACCCAATACGGATCAGCTGAACTCTGGAAGGAGACGGGAATGACTCTGCTGCTTCGCATTCTTCATTCCTGTCTCTTTGCTTCTAATATTCATCATAATCTCTTTCAGCCCCGTCGCACACATCACACACTTGTGTCACTCTTTCTAAACCCCCAGCTGCAGTGCTCACCCCTCATTCGTGACACCCCCCTTTCTCATTTCTATCTTACAGGGAGCACATCATGTTCAGTGCTCCTCTAATAGCTTTAGTGGATTGGCATAAGCTGGCTAGCCTAGCGTGCTATGGTTGTAATAGCATGTTCTACACCGACCCCAGTAGCGCTGTTGCGTTATTAGTATCTTGTCATTAGTGTGTCGCTGCCTGCCCTCCATCTGCTGCCCCACCCCCCTGCCTCTCCAGGGTGTTTCTGGGATACCGTCCCGGTGACCTCTGTGGCAAGGCTGAGCTGCTTAGCGTCGCCACCTGATGGCCGCGCTCGGCAAAGTGACAAATCTGGTTACCTGAAGGACATCCATGCGTCAGTGCTCTGTGATCTAATCACAAACACACTCCTACACACACTGCGGATGTCACAGTACACTCAAATACATTAGTGCGGAAACATGGCTGGATTTCAAAGGACGTCAATGTGGAAGATTGACAATATGCTGAGATTCAAACACGGTGGATGCTTCTTAATGTACGTGTACTTACTCTGGTGTCACTGATCTTTCTTTTTAACTTCTACCGACGCAATCCAGGTGAGAAGTCAGCTCAGTGTATCAGCTTGCTTGACATGCAGGGAAACACACATGCTGTAGAATTTGCAGTCATCCTCAACACACCTCTCTAAATATAATGTATATGTTCCTGAATGCACCTAATCACCGGAAAAAACAAAACAAAAAACTGTTCTGGACACCTCAGCTACAAATAATACAAAAAAGCCATTACAACTTTATAACATGGATATGCGCATATTGAGAAATGATGACATGAAACATATTTTAGGTTGCCTGAAAACACCCCAGATCCGCCAATACTACTTTGCATTTTGCGCCACCTGTAATATTTAATTTCTCTCTATCATCCCTTTCCACCTTCTTCTTTCTTTTTCCCCTCAGCTGAGTTTTCTGCTTAGCACCAGGGCTTGAAATAGAACAGCAGCGCAAAGCAAAGAACAATCAAAGAGCCTCCCATAATAATCTGTTTACATCTCCCGCCTTCTCTTTTTTGGACTTTTTTTTTTTTTTTTGTACCACTGAGTAGCAACTATTAGCTCTTACACTAAGGCTACCTTCACAAGAAGGGTGCACGTTAGCTGCGGAACTGTGACAGAAGGAAACTAAAAGATAGATGATGAGATTAAGGGAGACAGGAAAGAGGACAAGAAAGACAGGAAGCATGAAAGAGAATGACAAGGAGGAGGAAGAGGTGGGATAAGAGGGATTTCCCAAATGGAAATGCAGTGGTTCTGGAGATGGTGATGGAGCTCGATCTCATCCTCTTGTTGCCAAAAACTGACAAACGTTGCCTGATGGACTTTATGGAATTAGAATGAAAACCTGATATCCCCAAAAAGCTCTAGTCATTTTTGAATTCATTAACTGTATAAGCCTAATACATCTGTGAGCGCGTAATTGCAGTTTTCATATGGAGCTCATTTTGCCACTGCATCATCCTAAAGTTGAATCATCATCATCATCGTTTAAGTGAACTTACATTTTCCCTCCAAATAATGATAATTGTACTATTAGTTGGCAAATAAGCTTTGGTATTTCCTTTATTGTAACTGATGGGAATGATGGAAGAGAAAAAAGAACCTGATTCTAACTGTCCAAACATGATGAAAATAATACATCTGCAAAATTATTATTTGGCACCAGTGGATTGAAGTGCATTATAGAGTTGTTAATGGGCCACTCTGATATGAAACCTTGGATAATAATCACCTGATGTAAGTAATCTTCAAATAAACCCTCATTCAACATGTTTCATGTCTCCTGTACTTGTGAATGCAGCCAACTTTTGAATGTAGTCAAAACTGACGGACTGGCTGATCCAGGAACTTGTATAACACGGTAAAACAGCAAATACAACAGTTAAGATGTGGTTTGCTTTTTAAAACTAAACTATGTCTTGGCAGTTTTTCAGGTTTGTGAACTCACTTATTCTTCATTTTTTGTTTTACTGTAAATAATCTGATAAAAATTCTTGAAAGGTCTGAGGTAAATAAAGTTATCGTTATTGAAGCTATTACATAAAGCGTCTTTAGTAAGGTGTTGGGCCACCACACGCCTCCAGAACAGCTTGTGTTTTTGGCATTGATCGTGAGCCTGTGAACTCTGCTGGAGGGATGAACGTATTATTTCAAAAGCTATCCCCTCATTTATTGTTTTGTTTTTTTTCTGGGACATCTGGTGACTGTGAAGTCGGCATTCGCATCACTTTTACACTGTACTATATCATAGTAATTCACAATGTTACATTATGATTTCTGAGGTTAATGTTACAGTACCACTAATGAGCGTCCGAAGACCTCAGAGTATTTCATTAAGTCTTTAATGAGCGAGCGCACACCGAGCGGTATTGTCTTCCCATTGCCGTGCAGTGTGAGTGTAAGTGAGATGGTGGAAAAGCTTCATCATTTGGGTTGGAGGAGTTTGACATTCTCCTCTGTCTCTCTGGTGTAGCTGTCATATTTAGTTTCTGGTCCCTGTGGAGAGAAAATGGCAGCAGTGGAGAGAGACAGGGAGGAATCTCTGAAGACCAAGCTGTCTGCTTGGGACCGGAGAGTGGCTGAGGCAGATAGTGTTACACTGCACCCGTGGGAGACGGGGAGATATGACCAGAGGGATGTGTGTGTGTGTGTGTGTGT
>JAPQRN010000006.1:6424174-6435110 GCA_037367275.1 Coranthus polyacanthus | reverse complement strand
TTCTTTCTTTCTTTCTTTCTTTCTTTCTTTCTTTCTTTCTTTCTTTCTTTCTTTCTTTCTTTCTTTCTTTCTGTCTTGCCTTTTCTCTCCATACCACCCTCGCCCACAGGAACAGCTCCACCCAAGCTACTTCACCCGAAAGAAAGAATGAAGGAAAAGACGAGAGAGGGGGAAACGCTTAGTGCCCAGACCATGAAAGAAAGCCTGTGGAGTATTAAGGGGGGGAAAAAAAACACTCTGTCAGAAGATGGAGGAGCCTGGGTCACACATAAACACACTGCTAGAAATGAGAGGGGCCTCCACCGTCTAGCGTGCAGAGTGGTGGCGAGCTGGGTATCTCTTCAAAGACCCCTGCAGCTTTCCCAGAAGACATCATCCGCGTGTCTAACTCCCTCCAGACCCTGCAAATTCTGCCGCTGAATGTGTATGTGCGTCACTGTTTGTGTGCACACACTTCAATAGTGCGATTAAGCTCCCAAAATTGGGGACAAATTGCTCTCAGGTGCAGATACTTTGGGATAAGATGATTTTTCTTCACCACTCACTGCTCTGTCTCCATTCTCCCCCACTCTCACCTCTCACCCTCCCCCCCTCGTTCCCCCTCTCCCCCTTTCGTCCCATCTCGTCTTTCCCAGCTCCCTTTCTCCCCTCATATCCTTTTACGTCCTTACCCCATGCCCCTCTTTTCATTCCATCACGCTCTCTGTTCGCCTCCGTCCCTTTTGGAAAGGCTCTCCACTGTAGGCCGAGTGCAGGGCAGGGAAATGGCTCAGTGTCTTTATATGTATAGAATAGATTACTTCCAACTGGGCTCAGAGGGAACTTCTCTTCAGTGATATCAAAGCCTGTTTGCTTCTTTTGTAGGCAGACAGAGTGGAGGAGCTTTTCTTCCCCTCTCTCACTGACATAAGAGGTCCTTTATCCACTGTGTGTGTTGTGTGTATGCTTCCGCAATACGTTTAGCGGGTAATAGTTAAAGTGGTGCTTATGAGACATTAAAAACACACTGAGTGCGAAGTATTTAAAATCAGTGCACGATGTAAAGCATGTGTGAAGAATTTTAAGGTTATGATCGACTTCAACGCAGAACTTCAGTAACCACAAAAAGAGAGTGATTACTAATTCCTCTTTAGGAGCAGTGGCGTGCGTTTGTCATTTTCTCTGTAACCAGCTCATTATTTTGTGCTCAGCATTAGAGACTGGTTGTAAACTTGTCTCATTCTCCATGTTTCTTGTCTGTATCTACACTGTGATCATTTAGTAAAAAATCACTGATTGAATCAACAAAAAAAAGTCTAAAAACATAAAATGTTATATAAAAATAAAGTAGATGCTTAATGTGTGGTTACATGTCATATATGAATCCTTTGTGTTCTACTTCACCCTAAACGTCTATTCCTGTTGCTATTTTGTCCCCAGCTGACCTCTGACCCCAGTGATGATTCCCTACAGAGAAGACAATGATGGCTATCGACTGAGCTGAGCTGGGTGGTCTGTTACCAGGCAGGGTAGTCTTCTTCAAAGCGACACTCTGTCTCCTTACCTCTAACCTCTGTATCTCTGCACCCAACCTCTATCTGCACCTTTATCACTAATACGTCTGCCTCTTTCCTTGGTTCTTTGGAGCTACTGAGGAGATGACATGGTGGATGGAATGGTGGTTTTTGACAACAAACAGACACACAGACAAGGATTTGAGAAGAGAAAGCTACATGGTTCTGCGGTGTATGAGAGAACTTCCAGAGTATTGTTTGACTATGTGGCTCCGAAGCTCCAGTTTGTATTTGAAACGTGCGAGATTCAAGATGAAATCGCTTATATGTCTGTATGGCAAAGGTTGATCGCTGGAGGACTTTGTTTGCTTTACACTCAATGTTATAGATTTTCTCTTTTTTTTTTTTGCACTCTGCAGTTTTTATTTTACCTCAGCGTGTGTGCCTTTGTTTGTGTTCCAACCGGCTCGGTGAGCCAGGTGTGCCTGGGAGTCCCTCTCTTCAAAAGCCAAGAGTTCAAAGGTCAGATACCTCCCATCCGTATCTTCAGGAGGCCAAACGCCATCTAAAGGGCCGACATAAAAACCACCATCTGATTCTCTGTGCCACTCTGCACTGACCGAGATGAAAGCAGAGCAGCTCGTTGAAAATGACTTTCTTGTCGCTGCTTCAACTTTTAATTTCCTTAATTGATTTTCCCTTCCCGCAGAGGTAAGGGTTTGCAGACACAAAACTAATTGATTTCAAATTTTAATCCCTCTTACCGCTGAGCAATCGAGGGGCCTCCCCGCCATCGATCTCCAATCCATCCAAACTCAATTAATGTGCTGGAGACCGATGGGAGGAGGAGGAGGAGGAGGAGGAGGAGGAGGAGGAGGACCTCTCTCTTAGGTTTCTCTTCTTTTCTCCTCCTCTACATCACTCACAGATGATGCTTATCCCCATCCTGTATTTGGCTTGAATCCTGCAGCCATGATGGATGATGTTGTGCATACAGCACATTTTCAGAGAAGTTTGTAATTACTTTGCATCTACTTTACCGCTTTGTATATGTTGTCTTATCTATATTGCCTGCTGTTTGATGTGTGGAATACAGGATGTAGCTAAATTATGTTTCCTCCTATGGGTGTCGGGCCTTTCTCCATTACAATGACA
This sequence comes from Coranthus polyacanthus, assembly GCA_037367275.1. NCBI lineage: Eukaryota > Metazoa > Chordata > Actinopteri > Kurtiformes > Apogonidae > Coranthus > Coranthus polyacanthus. The sequence goes on along the minus strand of JAPQRN010000006.1, from coordinate 6,432,462 downwards.
GCACATTAATAAAAAGGACAACAAAATTAACGTCTGATGAATGTTTTAAAACAGATTATGAGCCATTACAATCTAATCGAACAGAAACTGCTTTGTGAAAAGTTCTAAGTGTATTTAGATTTGACAGAAAACATTGGTAATACCTTATACATCTTTCCAAATTATCGAGTAATGGATCAAACTCTGAGGCAAGCAGCCTATTTTCAAGGTCCCTGCAGAAGCCTTTGGGCCTTTCCCTGCTTTCCTACTTTACTTTGTTTCTGTATTCATCCCTTTACATCTATCACAGCCCTCCCAACACATCACATCTTCCTCACATGAACTATTACTTATCAAAGAGAAAGAAAGCGAAAGGGTGATTGGATATTGTTTCAAAGCAACTTCAAGTGTAACGCATGCCAGAATTTTTATATCCCCTAAGATACCGTCAGGTGCTCTCTGCAGTGGATCTGTTTCTATTCTCACAGGCACACAGTAAACACATGAGTCCCACCACAAATTTGATAAATGTTTTGAAATGCAATCCCACTCCTGAACATTCTCTTTTAACTTTGCATGTAGAAAGCACTTGAACGGGATCTTTTTTTTCTTTTTTCTTTTTTTTCTCAATCATTCCTTTTTCATCGTGTAGTGTTTTTTCGCAGGGCTTAATTTTATAGCTGTCTGAATGCTTTTGAACGTCCTCGTGAACCTTGGCAGCCTTTGAGTAAAGTGAAATTAAACTCGCGTTCTCTTGCACTTCCACTCAAACTTCAAAGGGCCCAAACTTTGGCCCTGGAAAGGCATTGAAATGAATTGTTAAAAATATCCTCCCGTGGTAGTTTATGATGAACGTTATGCGCATATGTGTGTGTGTGTGTGTGTGTGTGTGTGTGTGAGTGTGTATCTGTGGAGAGGGCTGACATCAGAGCCTGGGGAGAAGATTTATGAGTGTGTGAATTAGGGTGTGATTATGGCCCAGATTTAGTGTTGTGTAAGGGAGACTCAGCAGATACCCATATGAGAATGTCAGGTCAACATGACCAGACACAGATGTATTTGTTTCTTTCTACGTTGTATATAAAGACACATCTTGATTGATTGGCTGGATTATTCTAATCTACGGCAAAGATATTAAAAACGCTTCTCTTGAACTGATTTGGTTCTTTGGAGGTTATACGTGGCCACGCTGGCAGGGCCCCATTTAGATTTAATGAGTGTTGCTTAATGTGGCCGTCTACAAAATTAATGGAAGCGTATTATTTTAGCTTTAAAAGTCCTGAAATAAAATGAATCCGTTGCTTCTTACAGTACATTGAGTTTTTCCTGTCTGCTCATCCTCTCCTTCTAGTAACCATCAGGTGATATTTAGTCGCTCTTTAGTCATTTACACATTCTTCATGTAGCTCCTAGCATTCAATTTCATTTCCCAGGCTTGATGTGACTGCTTTATGTGAGAGTCTTCATATCAAAAGAAATGCGTGAGTGTGCTGTTTGCTATATATACTGTATATACATATTGCTGTTGGATTCTTTTTTTTTTTCACATGGGGACTTCAGCTGTGACATCCTCCCTTTCCTGTCTTTATTAGCAGACGAGCTTGACACTCTGACAGACTTTCTTGGTAACAATACTGTTAGTCAGGGTAGTCAGTTAGTTGGGAAATTTAGATCCACATATACAATGTTATATGTTAACTGCCATCTACCATATTCTTGCACTTTTTGATACGTATAACCTGGCTGCCTGCAATCTGAGCAGTTCCCAACTTTAGAGTACAAAACCCCCACAATAGTCCGGATACTGTGATTTTTCAGAATTGTTTTGTCTATATCTGTAAAGTCTGAAACTGTTTATGTGAGTTTGCTCACAAAATCAGATTTACTTCAGTTCTTTTATAATACACATTTGATCTTTCCTGGTACAGTTTGCATGGTTACTGTGTTTAGTCAATTCACAAGTGCCATAATTTAATAACCCTCCAGGATTCAAGTGTTCCATTCCCACAGTGTATTATTTTTCACTATGCTTCCAATAGCCTTTTACTTATGGGCTTCTTTCTTCAAAGTTATACTGTTAAGGAGGCTATTTCTGGAATGGTTTTCAGTCCCGGTGACGTTTTCCAAATGATTTCTGGTCCCTGCCAAGTTGGTGATTGCCATCCTTCCTTCTCCTCAGTTTCTTTTGGTGACGGGAGCGGCAGAGCTGATGGATTTGAGCTGGGATTGGGAACGACAGGGCCATTTTACCTCACCGTAAATGTGCTGTCTCCATAACTATCCCTGTCCAGAAGGCTGAAACCACCGATGACGGCGCACCAATGATATGAAATGAAGAATGACAACAGTTACAGAAGCACATGGTTTGCAATGTGTGAGTAAAAAATTATTGTCTGTGTTCAGTCAAATCTAAAATTATGCATACGGGCATGCATATATTCAAAATGTGCATATTTGTCTCGCTGTCTGTGTAAGCCACATCTGCTCCATTGTGCTTTATGGCAGGATATCAGCCACCGTTCACGCACTGATCCTGATTGCAGTTTCCATTATAATATAAGAAGACACCCTCTCATATGGAAGCCATCAAATCATGGCCAGGCAGAACAATTGGCTCCAACTATGAGGCCGACACTGATGTATCCATCACAATCCAATCTGGGTGGAAAAAAAATAAAAATATGCTCAGGATTCCAAACTTTAAAAAGGATGTCATTTGTTTTTCCTGGCTGTTTTGGGAAGAGATGGAGTGTAACTTAAGCTCTGGCTACAGCAGGCAAACAAGGGCACACAGGGAATGTATGTTCTCTCCGGCTCGGACGCCCTGTTGATAGAGCTGCTGGGATCCCAGAGTACAAGATTGCGGACAGCCAGGCAGGAATAACCGCTGACCCAAGAATGATGATGGATTTTGCCTGAGTACATTGCAACTCCCCTCAGATGACTGCGCTGGATGTTCACAGCCATGTACAGAGGAAGGAGATGAGGAGAAAGATAACACCACTGCATGAATAAGATTCCTGTACTTAGTACTAAGTTTCAAGTTTTATTTGGTATTCTTGGACACAGTTGGACAGAGTGTTTACATGAAATGCGCAATACACCACATGGCAGTATATAATAAATGAAATGCATGTGATCCAGTTTCATAGAGAATAAAGATTAAAAGGAGCTGTCTTTGGCCAGTGTGGCTCAAACAATTCATAAACCAATGCATGCCATCTTACTGTTTGTGTCTGTTATCAGAACCTATCGATAACTATCATACAAATACAACAGACAATACTGAATAAACATCACAAAGCTCTGATTGGCTATGGAAAGAATAACACTAATGTTTGGGGGATTTCTACATATGTGAATAACTGTTGAGCAACCAGAGCAGGCATTTTGCTAGTTTATTATTATAAATCAACAGACTTGAAGTTAGTTTATTGCATTGTTATTAGATTACATCCAAAATTAAAAAAAAAACCTGAAGTCGAGGCCAGTTTTAAGTTTCTCTTTAAATTCAAACTCAAGTTTTTTTTTGGGGGTGAAAAGATTTATTTGTTAGATGTAAACCTATTTGCTGTCAATGTCTATAATTTTCACTCATAGCAGAATCTTATGTTTATATCAGTTGACTGATTGATTTTAGCTACGGATCATCAGACAAACAACGTCCAAAGGCTAAGATGTTAAAGGGTAAACACTTATTTTCAAAGCTGAGTTGTTGAAGCAGCATTGTTGTGCTGTGAGTCCAGTAGAGCTTAACGTTACCACAAAAGTAGACATTTTTAAATCCATTTTTAAACATTTCTCCTTTCATGTGTCTATGACTGACCTCTAAAACGATTCTTATTCCGCTGTAAGTCTTTTGTTTTGTAACTTTTGTGACAACCCCAAACACTTCCTGTTTGGCCTGTTACGACCTATATGTTAAATGGTCATGTGTGGTCCTCCTCTATCCTTCCTTTGAGTCGGGTCGGGACACTTTCTTGTAATAAGGATTTATTTATATTTCTTCGATTTGATCATTATTTTGTGTTTTGTGCTTTGTGTATTTCTGTACTTTCTTTTATTTATTAATATGCACAACATATCATTTAAACCCTTGTTTTTATTTTCTTCTGGATGTTCCTTTTGTATATATGAGGCACAATGAAGTGTCTACGCATATGAAATGCACCTTGCTTATTTCCTGGCAGAGGTAAATGAAAACTAAAATCTTTTATAATATCAGTTTTATTGCGCAGGTTCTCCAGATAAAATTTGATGTCAAAATAGTAATTTATATGGGTACATTTTCTGGGAATTCAATTGATAAATGTTTTTATGCTTTAATATAATAACCAGATGGAAATGTCTGTTTTAGGCCAATCCAGGGAATTAAATACCTGATAAATCACTGATGCAAAACTCCTGTAAATACAACACTGCCATAAAGCTGTCAAGTTTAATGATTTGCAGCATTGCCTCAAATCGGGGCTTAATACATGCAGAAATATTAAAGCGAGAGCTACAGTTACTTTGAATAAATTGTTTAGAAAAATATTTGATTTGAAACCCCTGACCCAAGCCATAGTATATTACATATCATCATATCACACAACTCTTTTCCAGGCTTTTCAGTGGTGTGGTATAAGTGAAATGTGTCATCTCTGAGTGACCTGAAAATGGCCCTATAATGACAGCACCATGGTGATAGCACTGTGGTTGGGGAAAAAAAATGGCAACGTGCACTGTCCTTATGGAAACCGTTTACTTGGCTATGACGTGTTGTCTGATTTGGACAAGACGAGGGAACAAGGGACGGGAAGACGTGGGGCGGAGAGGATGCAACGAGGGCAGAAGAAGAGAAAAGGGCTGGGAAAAAATATGGGAGGTATCAACACCCACCTTGTCAGAATAACAGAGCCGTGATGAAAGCAAAAAGTAGAGAGGAGGGGAAAGACTGACAGGCACAGACAGACAAAGAGTGAAGGTTAAAATGACGGAGAGACAAGCAGGCGGAGAGGGAGGAGGGTACCAACAGAAGGGGGGACAGCTGCACTGAAACCAGAGACTAAAAAGAGATAGGGGGAATGAAACAGAGACATGCGTCCTCTGGAACCATGTGGATTCGGCCCGGGGACCACCAGCTTACATGGTTGACAGATAAAACGTTAGCAGTCCAAGAAAAGGGCAAACTAAAGGAGCAAATAACACTGTGAAGTGGGTCGGCAGTAAAAATATTGCCGTTGTACGTTTCTGCAGACCACTGATCTTTGGGATTTTGCAAACCAAAAATACATTTCGCATCAACAATTTCATATTTCGTATCATATTTTGATTCAAGCGCATTGTGAGTCAATTTTTAAATTCTGTATTCTTCATTAAACCAAGGTCTTGTATCTTTCCCTAACTTTAGCCAAGTGCTGCCAATGCTTAAATGCCACACCACGAAAATTGTTAAGTAGTTACATATAAATGTTATTTCTGCCTAAACTTTTGTCCAGCGACAATTTCTGAAAAATGCCACAAGCAGTTGAAACACTATAACATACATGTTGAAATGTAGTTTTGAAACATATTTTTTTGGTTCAGAAACATTGAAATTAAAGGTGTCTATGGTTTGCAGAAACGTATAATAGCAACATTTTATTCTAGTGATTGGGTTGTTAATGTAGCTGACAGTATAGTAGAGAAAGTGAAGGGCTGCTGAGCTGCATGTTTCTCACTGCTGGCTGCCAGGCTGGTGGCGCAGCAGCCATCAGTGCCCATCTCTTAAAATGGAGCATCAGACAGCAAGGACTACTTCACTTTCCAAACACTGCTGTCCACGCTGCCAGGGCGAGGACAAATATAAAGATGCACTGGTGCACACTTACACATACATGTGCATGAGCTTAAGGACGGTTTACATCCGTTGGGATTCGCCTGTTTTTTGTATCTTATGAATGCCTAAGTATGCATGTGCATCTGCGTGTGCTCATGACCTGTTCCATAGAGCTGTTTTCACAGGGGAAATATGAAGCAGGTCAAAGCAGCTGCTGATATGTGGTTGTGTCCAGTCACCTATACGTGTGTGTGTGTGTGTGTGTGTGTGTGTGTGTGTGTGTGTGGTCGCCCCTTAATGATTATTATGGTTTAACTCCCATTTCACGGATAGAGTCATTACACCCAAGATTTTCCATTCTCCTGGCAATGGAAAAGAAAACATATTCCCTTCTGTCACTTATTGCTGAGACCCCATCTTTTGCTCTCACACTCTAAGACACTCATGCGCACACATACATACGCCCACATCCAACCACCCACCCACTCACAAACACAGGAGATGAGGTACCAATATTTGGGTTTGCATGGTATTCTATATGGAGAGGGGTTGTAGGGTGAGACTCCTGCGTATGAAAACGACCAATCTTAATAAAGACCACAGACACATACACAAACACACGTACGGCCCGCTGCGAGTTACCACGGAAACCAGCCGCTGTTCTGGCCCTGCTGTATTTAGAGACAATTAATCACGATGACAGGCGGCTCCGAACACCTTGCGGGATATTTGGTTGGGTGGGGTTAAAGAGAAATATTTCCAGAGAGAGGCGGGTCACTCATGGCATGCTCATAATCACTGTGACCTTTGACCCTTTAGAGGAAGGCCGCTTTACGAAAGCAGTTAAACGACATTGATCACAGTGTATTGAACAGATCATAAAATGGCTGAGATTGAGCACGGAGGTCAGAGTGCACGGTAAGGGCGTGTTAAGACCTGACCTTACCTGTGCTCGTTTTGATGTCTGACAGAAAAAAAGCGGAAAGTCTAGATCCCCACTACAGATGACCACAGTTTAAAGGTGAAAGGTCAAACTCGAGTGAGGGGAAATTGTTTTGAGACTCAGCTTCTGCACATCTGTGTGGGTTTATATTACTGGGTAGATGTACTGACGCTGGAAAATTACAATATTTATCTTTTTTTTCAAGGTTGGTTGAGACAAAATAAACCTGCAGTAAAGTCACTATTTTGATATTTTAGTGTCTTAGTATAATAAGGCAGGTGACCATTCAAATACTCCAGCTGTGTAACTTTTGATATTCTGATACCGTATGCATTAATGTCCCCCACTGGCCCTGTAAGCATGACTTCTGTTCATACTGATCAAGATCATTAGATGATCTTTACGGCATGGCTGTACAGAGGAAAGCCCTATCAATTATCAATGACGACCCACATTCCTGAGTGTGAGCTGCTCCCCTCAGGACAACGCGATATGGTGCCTCTGTCAAAAAAAGAACTATAACGGCTCATTCATCCCAAGCGCAATTAAGGTAGTCAACAAGCCACAGTAAATTCAAATATGATAATATAGGCTGTACACGTTGGGGAATGGATGTATTGACTTTTTGAATGTACTGATGCTTTATGTAATTGAGAGCTTTGTTTTTTTAATGCTGTGACATTTTTCATATATTCATATTTTTCCTGCTTCATACATTCTGTTCTATTCTATTCAAATAATGGTCGACATAATCCACAGTTCCTGTTCTCTGCAAATATATATTCTAAAATTAATCTGCTGTGAAGATAATTTGAAGCTTTCGCCATCCTAGTTATAAAATGAGTGAGATATCGTGCATGTTTGCAGTTTTTTCTGGAATCAGTTCCTCCACTGCTCCTCAGTGTAACAACACAGTCCACTGAAATAAAAAGTGTCATTTGTGTATATATAAAAGACTGGAAGATGGGCAGCAAACACTGGAACAGAGCAAACAAATACAGCAAGAAAAATCTTACTTTGACATAGCCTTGTAAAATGTCCAACCAAAGGTGCTTTACATGTTCCCCAGTAATAACGCCGGTCTGAAATGTTTGCTATAATATTTTACGAATCTCAATTAAACGCATCAGTGAGCATTATGGTACATGAATGGTCATAAAACAGTTCATTAAAATTCCCTCTGATAACCCTCATGATGTATTATAGATTTAGTGCGTATGGTGTGAAGTGAATACTCGCTCTGTGGTATGTCAGCCTACAACAGTGCAGCTAATTGACTGTCTTGACTACTCCCCACCACCACCACCCGTTTTAGTATGATCCAAGGGGAAATGGTATTGCAGAGCAGAGGTTGTGTTGACAGAGGCTGAGACAGCGCCGAGCACAAGGCCGACCTTTCACCTTTCGCCCCCCTCCAACCTCCCCAAAACCTGGAAACACAGGAAGAAAGCAAGGTCATCCAGATGAGAGTGTCTGTCAACACGCAGAGGGAATTGAAAGCGAGTTCAGAGTGAGGGGGGGGGGGGGAAGAAGTAGGGACTGTGTGTGTCTGTGTGTGTCTGTGTG
>JAPQRN010000006.1:6405029-6417603 GCA_037367275.1 Coranthus polyacanthus | reverse complement strand
GTAGGGAGGGGGAAAAAAATCAGCCAAGGGAGGAACAGAGAGGGTGCTGACATTTGTGCGGGGATACAGAAAAGAAGGACATTTTATAATTTAAAACCTTGCTGAATGAATCAGGCTCGTCAACTAGTTGGCTCTCAACTTAAACAGTTCCCTCGGTTTTGTTCGAGATTTAACAGAAGGACAGTCATAATAGAGACAGCTGGTTGATTTCATTCACATTGATCTTGCTATTACACAGATGACTGCAAAAACGAGGCGGGGAAGGAGAGATCTGGGTTTGATATACTAGCCACCACTCTCCTTGTCTGGTTCCTATCAAAGTCTGAAATGGTAATGGGGACAGCAACACTGTCTGTTTTCTTTTGGGTGGTTCTGTCCGTCTGTGACACCACTACTGGTCCCCTTTTCTTTCAAACTCAGTTCCAGACATTTAACATTTCTTAAAAAAAAACAAAAAACGGTTGTGTTTTGTCATACAGATTCAAGCCTAAGCAGCCTTATGGTAATAACAAGTGACATGCAGTTTACAGCACTATTTTAAATGCCTTTGGTTTTTCAAATATTTCATAGCGTAGGTTGTTCTGTCTGCATTTGATATACTGCATTATCAAGTTCAGGGCTAAATCATCTGGCATGCTGCTAAGTCTTACCTCATGCCAGCAAATAAATTTTCAGCGGATGCTTCCAAAATCAGCAACTTGAGCTGAAATTGAGAAATAATTTTTGCAGTTATAGTTTATGTATTTTGTACTTTATTTTGTTTGTTGTACGCATTGTATACATAACACTGTATGTATACAGGGTTAGGAATATGGTTAGGAATATTACAGAATATGGTTATATCAAGCGCATCTGTTTCTACTAGCCTGCATGATGCTGTGCAGACCTCAGAGAGAAGGAATGCTTTAGAATGCTTTGGAAAGCAAATCTATACTGGCCACTTTCTCTTATCCCATATATGCCCATGCTGTATACATACTGTAAGCTTATGTGTGTTTACAGTATCAGGCTTTGCATTGCTGTGGTACTGTGATTAGATTTCCTGTTTATGCTGTGCATTATGGGAAGAAAGTGCGCCGCTTCAATTTCATGCCCCTGACTGCGAGGGGACGCCAACGGGGCTTATGAGGGAAAACAAACACCGCCTCGGACATGGATGCAGAGCTCGGCTCGGTCACACACTTGAGTACACACATATCAGAGTCACAGAAAGGACACTAGCAAGACGTGGTCCCAACTGTTGACCTGAATTTGTTTTCTATCTTGTTTCTATTCAGCAACATCCCCTTCTCTCCTTGTGTGATATTATTATAAATTTATAACCTCATTTAACCAGCCTCTGTGAAAGCCCTTGCTTGCAAATGTATGACCTCCATTTCTCAACCCTGTCCCAAGCAATGCGCATTCCAACCCATCTCCGCGTCCAAAACTTTCGGAGACTATAACACTATAATCCTGTCAAAGCTCCTACTCAGAGTCTAAACCAATTCATGCCATCAACTCTGTGGTTCCCCTGTGGTTTCAACCTACAACCCCTCCTCACCAACACATAACATGGAATGATCAGCAGGAAGAAAAGAGGTAGCACAAGGGGGTAAATCACCCTGTTGACAGCTGCCCTCTACTGTAGGTGTAGATGTGGGGCATAGCCTCGGTGACCTCTAGGGCGGCTGTTTGGGACGAGACGTTCAGTCAGAGCTGGAGCTAATTGTCCTGTTTGTCTTCAGTCTCAGTGTTTTCCTCCCCGCTCCACTGCGGAAGAAACGACAAGCGCCATGACCCCTGACGCCTCAGAGGTGAGGTCCCGCGGGGGATGAGGGCAGAGCGAAGGGGAGGTTGCGCTGCAACATGTGGTCGCCTCATTTCGGGTGAGCCAAACGGTTTTTCTTTAATTGCCCGTGCAATCTGCCACAGCTGGGATGGATTACAGGGGAGAATTCTTCCTTTTAAAGGGAGTGGGGAGACTGGCACACAGCAGACTGTGGACTGGGAGGATGAAGAATGCCAAAAGTAGCCATCAAGATGGTGCTACAATTGACTTGTTTTAGATGCTTCTAGAGTGGAACCAACGGAAAATCTTAATCCCACAAAGCAGGCAGACAAATGTTCCATCATACCACCGACATATGAAATACATTTGTGAAAAACATGATGTCAAAAGTTAGATTTTCCAACTCTAATCATAACAAAACAGCATTTCGAGACCATCTTGCGACTGCAGTTTGGTGTGTTTCTCGGAGGAAACAGAATCCCGAGGATTGATACGACAGGAGGAGAGACTGCTGGATGTGTAAAGCAATGAGACTTCAGCCAGACTTAGGCAGCTTTATTTGATGGGTCAGATCAAATAAAACGGATTGTTCAAAATCTGTGATCGTTTTACTAGGATTTTTAAGTACAACCTTTATTGCCTTATTAGATCACTGCCCAAGGTTTCTGTTTTCCAGCAAGTAAAGATTTTGTTGTAAAACTGAAGACATTCTCTCTTTTTACCAGAAATTGAGAGAAACCAACCAAGGTGAATATATGATTTACTTCAGTATAACATCTTTTTATTACAGCAAAATTTTCCAAATAGCACTTCTTTCACTTTACTTAGCCAGTTTCTGAATATGTTATCCATTTTCTATCATAATGTAAGGGGACATACAAGACAGTCTTCAGCCAACCTCCTCTTGCCCTACAGCATGTTGTCAACATTTCCTCCAAGGTTTTCTCTGCCGTGTTCATACTTGAAATGTAAGTAAATGCAAATGAATTGCAGCAACATCTTGAGGCCATTTGGATGAGGTCAGGGGGTAAGAGCAGAGACAGAGGGATGGAGCAAGAAAAGGACAGAGAAAAAGATGTTTGTGTACAGACAGAGACGCAGAGGAGGAAAAAACTGGGAGACATATGAGTTGGCACAGAAAGTAGCCACGAATACAATGTCAGAGAAATAGAGGACAAGAGGGATTTTGGGAATATATTGAGGAAAGTGGGCAGATGTGGCCGGATATCGAGAGCAGGGTTGGAATGTGCTGATAGACCTCATCTGGGGGAACGTCTTCATTTGACGCACTGGACACACACGTACGCACAGCTGCATGCCTTGCCATGATATCGATGAGCAACTGGCTGCTGCTTCGTCCCTTTCTCAGCACTGCGTGAAATACTGCTTTGGTCCATAAGCTGCATGAATGGAGCGATATATTCAAGATGCTGTAATAAAAGAGATGAGTGTTTACAGAAAGCATACCACAGCTTATCAAAGTATTCACCGTCACTGTGTACTCTCCTTTATTGGATCGCCTGTTGAGTGTGCATGCGTGACATTCCCAGCTGTCTCCCTATATCCCTCTGACAGTATTGTTTGTGTGCGTTTGAGTTTGTCCTCCAAGCTATGTGCGCTTTACGATTTCCTGTGTGTTTGTAAATCCGCACGTGAGCGTGAGCGTGTATATCCTCGATTTGCTTCTTTGGCTGTGCAGGTGTTTCAACAGCATTGTGTCAAATCTGTTTACTCCCTTGTGTATGAGAGAGAGCTCAACGCTTCAATGAATTGGAGGCACGATCAACAATCAAAGCTGACAGATCTTTGAGTGTGTGTGTGACTGGGTGCGTGCCTGACGAGCTCCTCTCTATTACCCAGATTGATTAAGGAAGTCCTCAAGCTCCCACTTAGCCATCACCGCTGACACTGAGGTGACCGCCTCATCACAGGCAGAGAGGGAGAAAGAGAGGTGAGGAAAGAAAGGAAGAACAAGTGAGCGAGAGAAAAAGAGGGATGGAAGGAAGTGGACTGAGTGATATTTCAGCTAATCAGTATGTCTAGGAGGACTGCTGTACTTTGTCTAAGAGGCATTTTAGTGAGACACAAGTTTGATAGATGTGTGTTTTTAAATCTGTGCCAGACTCTGCCTCTCTGCCCATTTTCACTGTCTCTTCCATCGTCTCATCCAATCACCCCTGTCTCTCGTTACAGGCCTCATCACCAAGCCTCTTCATGGAAATTTTACGTCAAATTAGGTGATGAATGAAAATAATAGGTTCCTGTTTTTTATCCTGTTTCTCTGTCCCTAGCCATACCGCAGCACCATCCTCAGTGGACTTCGACATTCTTAATCCTGACAACTTTCATTAAAACTGGTGGGATAATCCACAGATTTCCGAGGGAAATTCCCGAGGATGTGCTCTTTTCCCCCTTCTCCCCTCTTGTCGCTTTCCTTCTGACTCCCAGCTTCACTTTTTTGGGGTCTAACGTTTCGCTTGACTCCGCAGGAGCAGTGTCATTTACATAGTTTTCCCTAATCTTCCATAAATCCTTGGTTTGGAAAGAGAGTTGGAGTCTGATGGGGTGGTTCCCTGGGAGTGAAAATGGCAGGCAAAAAGGTACTGGCGGCAAAGAAAATATTTCAGTTGGGATTTGATTACTCCCGGGCACTTATGGACAAAAATAAGCAAAGATCCCGCTGTGAAACTATCCAAATAAAGTGAAGGGAGCATCAATGTTTTGAAAGCACACATACAGTGAAGATTCTCTCCTCAGTGCTCTGTGCCTCTGTATATTTTAATGACTTGCCTGCAGCTTTGGAGGCTTATTGAAAAAGATTGTGGTAAGCCAATTCAAACCTGTTAGCACTGGAGATCCTTTGACCTCCATTAGACTTGTCATTATTATTGTGGTCAAGTTCAGGTGTTAAATAACACTCGTGTCTCAGTGCCGTGAAGCTGTTGGGGTCAAGGTTCGCGGTTTGGGAAACGATGGTCCGGAACATGTGCTTCTCACAGGAGCTTTAAACCAAGTAGGGGTCAGGTCTTAAGATGGTCCACTCCTGGACTAGCTAACACTCAACTCACACACAGCTCAATAGAGTGCAGTCACACAAAACACTACCCAAGTACAAAGCAGAAGAAGTTACAAATAGACCGTTTCGATTGATGCCCAGCTCACATCTGTAGCGCAGAGGATTTCTTGCATCACATTGACTTAATCTTTGATCATTGTATTTGACAAATTTTACATGCGAGCATATGATTTGTCTGGTTAAAGAAGTGTGGTGCCAATCTCCCTGGAGTCCAAATGCCAGTCATTGCTGAAAATGTGGTCCTTGACTCATAATCAGGTAAGATCTCCTCCCACAGGGAGTTAAGTTCCAACCCCGAGCTTTTCTCATTTCTGCTGTATAGACTCCACAGTCCCATTATGAGCGGGCGTCACAATGGATCTGTATCAAACAGGCTACTGATTGACTGGATGTTGTATTAAAAATGTCAGAGAATCCAACAGGTCATTCATCATGTGTAACAACACAACCTTATGAAATTCAAATGTAACCAAAAATGTAATATGCTAGTGTAAACTCTGAAACTGTAAAAGTATTTCAGCTCTAATATTACTCCTGAGATATCTGTATGAAACTAAGCAGACAAGAGGAAATGTGTTTTTCTCCTAATAAGCATGACAATCTTGATATTAAATTAAAGAACATTGAACGGCAGATACAGTCATCTCAAATTGTCTCACTAACAACACAACATATCTCTTGAAGAAATCAGTATTGCAGTGTGCAATTCACCATCTTGCGTACCACAGTTTTAAGCTCTGCGTTTGGTTCTCCGTTTTCCGCCGTGTTCTACAAGAACCACAAAGTCTAGTTTCACAGTCCTGTGCTGCTCAACTGAGTTCAGACAATGAGAATGGCCAACAAATGCACCAGGTCACGGAATGAAATGTGCAGGACTGGTTCTCCCCAGCTGATGACCTCACTGCAAATGCAAGGGCACTAATGGAGGTACACCAGCTGGAAATGCCCTGTCTGTATTCCACCCACCTGCACTTTGTAAATTTGACAATATGCCACAGTAAAGCATTCACTCTGATGTTCCCTGGGAGAAAACTCTACTATACTATATGTAAAAAAAAAAAAAAAAAAGACCTGTTCCTGCTGGAAAGTTTATGTTCTCACGTGAAATCACTGGTTGGTGTAAAAGAACTTGTTACCTGACTTCCCCTCACATATTAGCTGTCAACGTGCCTGGAAGTTTGCAAAGCATTGATTTAAATGTATGTAGCCATTTTGATACATGATTAAGTGTTTTGCTCCAGATGTTTTACACATCTTGTAACACATGTCCCTGTGTCGGGTTGTTTTCAGAATCAAACATCCTCTCTATTGTTCCGTGTCTCTTCTCACTCCTCCTACTTCCTCCTTCGACATGCTACGGTGGACATGTGTTCCATGTTTGATTTGGCACATGATTCAAAGGACGTGTTTGGTTCGGCATTGCTGTTAAACACATTTTATTGATTTGAAGCTTGGCAATGGGCCTGCTTTGGTCCCTCTGTCTGCACCTCACTCAGCGCTGTTGACCCCCTTGCTCCTCTCAGCTTCTGTCATCTCTGCACTGTCTTCAGTCTTTCAGTATCTTTACATAGCATTAGCTATTTGTGAAGAAGGACAGGAACTACTAAAGGGAGAAGTACAGACACAGCTGACACTAGCTAGCAGAACTGTGATGCCTAAACGACATTAACCTCTGAGAAGCTGCACAGTAAACTGCCATAATAAATAATCACTCAAACATGCCACTAAAACACACACATTCTCAATCCATGACGCTTTTCCCTCTACTGAAAGCAGACAAGTGGGGTTTTAGGTTTTACACCACATGTAGATAATTTTACAACATCATAAAATTATTTTTTTCCCCCTCTCTGATTCTCTCCCTCTCTCTCAAAATGTCCCGCGGTGCTCATAAATAATAAAACCATCTGAGGTTTAAGTGTAAACACTCTTCAGTACGATTATACGTGTGCATGTCCACATTTTCATGTAAATTAAATTAAACCTGATCTTTTTTTTTTCTGTCATGTCTTCCTCTTTAATTCCTATACTGTACCTAAATACAGAGGTACAGTCAATGATCCGATACCGAAATAAAATGGTACGATGGTGAAACTGCGGATGATAGTCCGTGCCTTCTTTCTTTCTTTGACTACGTGGCATAGTCTTAGAGGTCCAAGACGATTCATCGCTTCCCACTTGTGAGGCCAAAAACACTGAGCCTGAACAAAGGGTTGGCCTGTAAACACAGCTCTCTGGGTTTTAAACTTGTCATAACTACAGTACGTCCATTTGTCATCATCTAGCACCATGCAGTCCCCTGGAACACAGTGTAAATCACATATCATGGACCTTAATGGTGCAACTGTCCAAACACAGACATCATACATGTGAGACAAATGAGCTCAGCGGAGGGGAGAGGAGAGGTTTATGGACTCTAATGGTATCTGTTTTAGAGTAAACGAGGTGCATCTTTTTCAATAAAGGGATTGTGACTCATTCTTTTTTTTTTTAAATGTATTTACTTATGCTCTTGAACCTTCTTGCTCAGATTCCCTCTACACCCCCCATCTGTCTTCCTCTCTGTTTTCAGAGACTCAAAATAGGGCCAAAATACACAGACGGGTTAAGCGGCATCATATGAATGGATGACCTTAAACATAAATGAAGCGCTCCATGGGGAATGTTTGATATGAGAAATTGTGTTGATTTTTGCAAGGACACAATAGAAAACTGGTGTTTTAAGCAGAGGCATCAGAATTTCAAAGCAAGATGGGATAAATCCAGTACAAGTAATAAAAAGTGGAAAAAAGCACTTTGTAGTAAAATTTGCTACTGCAGATGTTTATGTTGGCATAAATCTACCATGGAGCGTAGATGCCAATACTCTTCTGCGGTATCCTTAAGTGCTGCAACGTTTCGAGCAAAAATGACCAAAATCAATCATGATTTAATAGGAGATCGGGAGATAGGAAATCAGAGTATTCTGCCACACACAACTGGGCAACACTGTTCAAATTTGAGCCTTCTAGCCCATGGCATTGTGGAGACCTTGACTGTGACAATTGGGAAACCTACATCTAATACAAATGTATACCCAAATGTCAAAATTAACACTATGTGCAAATTGATCGAGAGGCTACTTACTTCAGCAATACCGCTTAAAACATAGCACATACCACGCACCGATATCACCACTTCCATGCCTTCATAAGGAATGCTTGTGTATGTGTAAATCTTTTAATGCACTAAAGGTACGCATCAAAATGATGAATCAAATTGATGTCCATTTAATGTGCCCCACTTTTCTTTTGCAGAGTTTAACAGAATTGCCAGTAAGGATCATGAGGCCGAGTTCTTTGATGTTCTGGACCAGCGCACACCGACCGTTCATCGAACTCTTCAAGTCAAAAAAAGGAACTGTTGGGCAGAAACTGACAAAGTTAACGCAGGACATCAACGGAGTGGCAAGTAAGTTCACTTCAGAGACCTGTTCAAAAATTTGAGGCTGCAGATGAGGAACCTATTTCACTCCCTTTCAGATTTGTGCTTCTATATTGTACATTTGTCACTTAACTGATATTTTCCATGTAACGTTAGTCCGCAGATGTGACCACACTTCGGTGTATTGACCTCAAAGCCATTCCTGTAGTTGACGACAACTCCAGTGAATTCTACAGGACGTGTTTTGTAAGTACTTGCCCACAAAAAGCAGTTTGTCCACGGAAACATTCTGGCCCTTGGACAAATGTAGATGACGAACCCCTGCAATAGGTTGTAAATAAAACTTGCTATTCTAAAGAACATGTGTCTTTTCTTTGCAGGATACGGCGAGAGACCCCAGCGTCCGCCACACTTGATTACCGACTGTAGTGTGTGTTGGAAGTGTTGTAATTGTCACAGAATTTTATCATTTGAACGAAATTGGTTTGTTTCATTTAATTAAGTTCATTTCATGAACTACAAGTGTTAAGTTGTAGTTAATGGTTGATTTAAGTAGGGTTCAATTTGTGTCAAGTAGTGCATACAAAATGAAAATATTAAGTTACCAAAAAGAACTGATTTTAAGTTACATATACTTAATAAGTTTGTTAGTTACACTCCTTGATTAAGTGCTGCACACTGAAAATAAATTAGTTATTCTAATCCTAATACATCATCTTAAGTTTACTTAATTTTTCTAAAGCAACAAGTTTCCATATTTTTTTTTACTGTTTGGTGAGGGGTTCATAGTTACAATAAAAGAGTAGTTTACAGTTTAACAGTGTTTTGTCTGAAAAAAGATGCCTCTTGCTCTGAGTTGATGAAAGCAGTAGTTTAAGAAGGAGGGATCAGTCAGGAGCGTATGGCAATACATCCAGGAATGGGCAGCATCTTCAAAAAAGACAGGCTCATCTGAAAATGGGAGATAGGATAGAATCTCCCCTGGATTCTGGGTGGTGGTGATGGGGGAAATACTGTTGAAACTTGTAGTGGAGTCTCCCCGGTGGTGAAGGGAAGGCGATGATTTCTCTAAAAGGGTGAGGAGCATGGATCAGCAGATGAATTGTTTGAGGTCAATGGCACTGTTGTGCAGCAGACATCATTTAAACACATAATTTCACAGATATCCAGGAAATGATCAGAGGGCAGAAATGGTAGCATAAAATATAAAAACTAAAGACTGCACTGGATAGAAGAGGTGATGTAGAAACATGAGGGAAGAGATGTTTCCTTTTGGGCTTCGGTCAAAACTTCATTTGAAAGCCTAAAAGACAATGAGTTGACGGCTGCTAAAACACTCAGAAACAGAGTGAGTTAAGGTAATAGAAATAATTTAAAAGAATAAAATAAACAACAACAGAAAGTGAGTAAAAAATTGTTGAACTGAAAAAGTGCCATCCGCTCCTTGTATTGCTCAGGGTCTGAAGTTAGACTCTGAGCTTCGCTTGCCTTGAGCTAGCTGCTTTATTGGATCTCACTAAACAAAAGTACTATCACCCACAAAGCTGTCATTTTTACAAAGGTGATTCAAATGAAGCATCTGTGAATCAATTCTTTACTGCCGGACAGTGAAGGAGGAATCAATTTAAAGTATTGTTCTTCATTGTTGAGACATTGGCTGGGGTATTTTATTCGCACTAGTTGACAGACACTAAAGTATTAACAATGTTGAAGCTGATAGTTGGCAAGGAGAGAAGGATTTCACATGCTGAAGTTCTCCACTGTGGCTCAGTGACGCTCATATATTTTGACTACATTTCTGGTAATAAGTGATATATAGGGTGTTCCATATAAAACACAGTCTTGCAGGATGCTGTGGTAATACTTCTCCTTTCCCCTTCTTTCCCTCCTTTCCTCTCATTCCTCCCTCTCGTTCTCATGTTCTTCTCTTGACAGTGGGTCGGTGTTCTGCTGACAGAGCCCATTTTGGGCTCCCATAGAGATAATGTTAATGGGAGACTCTCCTCTTTTCTCCTCGGCCCCTGTCTCTCTTTCCCTCTCTTCATGGATCCCTGAGGAAAAAACTGGAGGGAGGGAAAGAAGGAGGAGGTGATGGACTGTCTCTTTCACCATTATCAGAGGTGGTCGGTGTACTGTAACTGCAACTTCAGCGCTAACATTATGTGAGAAAGCACACATAAATGCACACCCTTAGGTGCACTTTAATATAGGCGTCAAGCTCTCCTGCTGAATTTCCGTGTTTAGAAGGTGTTAATGATGCTTCATTGTCTTGCACAGAAATAGTAACAAATAGATCATGTGGCAATTATTTTCATGGTGACTTTTGTTATTTTAGATACCACATGTGCAAAGCTTCTAAAAATAAAATGCAATCGGGAAAAAGTATTGGCTATATAATGTTTCCTGTAATACATGTAATGCTGAATACAGGGAAAGAATGCTGTATTATAAAATGCACAATCCACATGAAAACCGCGTTGACCTCCCACTCCCCTCCCACTTTGACAGTGGAATCTGTTGTTTGAATCCTGTCTAGTAACAGGCTAAATCTGGTTTCTTTTTAACATGATTCCAGTCATGTTAAGAAGTCCTCCACAGAAGCAACTAATGAAATGTTGATGCTTTTCTATCCATATCGACTCCAGAGTGGGATAAGACAAATAGAAATAAGGCACAATATCTTTATTGTGAGCGTTCAGCCTCCCTAAAAAATGGCCTCAGCTATGCAATGAAAATATTCTGCCTTGTGAGAAACCTACCTACTGTAAGAACACTTTAGTCTTTGTGTTTGATCTTTAATAATCTCTTAAGTGAAATACCAAGCCTGTGTTTATACTTTGATTGTGTTGCTTCAGTGTGTTTTTTTTTCCCCCAGCGACAGACTCTAATTGGTTTGAAAGCAACAAATAGCCAAAGAGAAAAAAAATCCTCACACATACAGACTGTGTCTTTAGCTTCAAAGGGAAGTTGGTCGTCCCTCCCTCTGAATTACAGCTGCCCCATCACCACTTCCAGATCCAAAAGCCGTTCGACACCAGAGTGGGAAATTCCAATGAAAACCATCACAGCAGGGAAGGGGCGTCAGGCCTTCGCAGCAGGAAGATGTACGAGTGTGTATGTGTGTGTGATGAAAATCAAAACAAACTTCAGCAGACCTCATTTCCACAGCTCCCACCCATAAGCCTTTAAAAGCTTTCATAAAAATTAAAAATGAAGTGTTTTTAAATGACATCCCTAATGAGAAAAACATCACCCCAAAGAAGAATTGAGTGCTTCAGGGGGAAGTGCCACACTGTAGTTCTACGGCTGTATCTCGCATTGAGCAGATGTGTGTGAGTGGGCGAGCACAAGAAAAAAAAAAAACGAAAAAATGGTGAAAAAGCAAAACAATAACAGTTATTTTCGGGTTCTTCTTTGCTCGCCAGCTCCTTTTAGCAAAGCTTTTGCGCCCTAAGTGTTTTATAGCTCAGCAGTTGCCAAGAGTTCTTGGCCTGCTTTACAATGAAACTGAACAGAACCGGGCTCAACAGGCGTCCTGGGAGCAGAACAACACATCAGGTCCAATTAAGATCAGTAGGTGGAACTTATTGTAACCTGCGACACACTCACATCCCTGGGACCATGGACAACAGAAAGAAGGGCTTTGTGAAACATTTGGCCCTGCATGCTAACGGAAAGCGAACTTAGTAAAATCAAGGGGGAAAAAGCCCTGGTACAGACTATATGGAGACCCTGAGGGGGGTTGTAAAATGTGATTGGTGGGAGTATAAGGGAGTAACAAAGACTAACTATTTTTTTGTTTGTCTGTAAGCATGTTCATGTGAGAGCCCAGTTGTAACTTGACCTCTGTGTCCTCAAGCCTGTAAACCCAGTCCAATCAGGCCAGTTTACTGCCTATAAGACCCATGGGAAATGGAGTTGAAGCTGCAGTAAAAAGAAAATTCAAAAAAATCAGCAGCCCTGTCATTTTTCTTTAGAGGGTCATCTAACTACGGCAGATACATCTACGCTGTTTTGAATGGCACACCATCTAAGCCTTTATTATAGTCCATGTTGCTGTTTTTTTTGTCTGCTCTGTTGCTTCGATGTGAAATGTGTTATTTTCAGATACTTTCATGGTAATTATTGCGTAGATTTCTGATGTGTGAACCAGTTATTTCAGAACCAGAGCCATTTTATTGATGTAAGATGCTCTCTGATTCAATCTAACATTCACTTACCCCATGAACTTCTTCTTCTTCTTCTTCTTCTTCTTCTTCTTCTTCTTCTTCTTCTTCTTCTTCTTCTTCTTCTTCTTCTTCTTC
>JAPQRN010000006.1:6389708-6401731 GCA_037367275.1 Coranthus polyacanthus | reverse complement strand
TCTTCTTCTTCTTCTTCTTCTTCTTCTTCTTCTTCTTCTTCTTCTTCTTCTTCTTCTTCTTCTTCTTCTTCTCCTCTTTCTGGCGGGAGCCCAATTCCGGGTGCCCTGTAACGACAGCTGTCAGGAAAGGATGGTAAAGGAGGTCACATGGGTGTTACCGCTTTAAAAGTGACACAAGTGTGATCAGTACTCCGGTGAGCAAAGCTCAACTTCAGGAGTGTAGCCTATGCCCTTCAATGCTTGCCAAGCAGAAATTCACTTGTGCACGGTGGCCGAGCATGTGCGACTTCATTCTATACACACATTTCTTGCCTCTCCCTATATTTTGTTTCTCGCTCGCAGCAGCCTGTGCAACTCTCGGTTGGTTGTTGAACGTGTGTGAGAGGACTTATATTGTGTGAGTGGAAGTTAATATCATGAAACTCGCGACATATGACATCCATATAACACCATAGAAGCACTTCTCTCACGCAGTCACTTAAGCAAGTGCACACACTCACATCCACCTCTGTATTGCCCTGCCTGTACTAAGAGAGTGATGTCTTTATCACGGGGAGTGAGGTGGAGCAAATGGAATGAGAACAGAGAAAATATGACAATGCTCACATGAAAGGGAGGCCTTTCAAACTCAGGGGAGACATGAAAGACACTCGCTCCCACTCCTCCTCTTCCTCCTCTCTCTTTTACCTCCTTTTGTTCTCTCTCTATCTCCCCTCCTCCCTCGCTTCCCCATCCTTCCTCTCTGTCTCATAATTGTACATTCAGACTCAAACTGTGAATGCTAACAAGGCTTTTAGCCACACTGAATTAATGTATCCAGTGCATTTCACTAATGTGCTACCTTTCAAATGTCACCTTTTATGTTGTTGCTGTGAATACATCTTAGCTACCATGCATTAATTTTTGGGCTGTTCAGCTCAAATTGCCTCCACCTGCTTTGCAAAGTTCATATAGCGACAGACATCTCATAAGTCCTCGTTCCTGCTCATAGTGACGACTGCAGACGGGTCTTCATTAAACTTCAGGGCTATATATTAACTTGTATCAACTGCCACTTCGTTTTTAAAGATCCAAACACAGTTTATTTGGAGCAACATAACAAAGAAGCGAGAAAGCTCAAATCCTTGTACGGTGTAATAACATGCACTAAAAGCCTTATGTAGAAACTTCATATTTCAACTTTCAAATTCTTGTCGTTCTTGTCTCACACAGGTGTGGATTTTACAGTGGTGGCCTTAAGGCTATAGGAATATAAAATGTCGACAGAATTTTAAGAAACAATGCATCCCAAATTACAATTACAAACAACGTAGCTCCTCAAAACATATTCCACAGACACACTGTCATCAAAAAAATGAACATTTGTAAATACTGTATTATTTTCTGCAGTGCTGCTCTTTTTATTGCATTGCATTACATCATACATATTTTTCTATATACTGTATTTCATCACTTACTGTAGGTTACAGTGTGAGGTAAGGTAATGCAATGTAACAATGAGGCTGGGCAAAACCAAGACAACATTTTTAAAAAAGACCAAAATAGGTCTTATGCAAGAATTTATTTTGTATTTTTATCTTCAATTTCATTAGTTTTTTCGTGTGAGGCAGTCAGATTCGGCAAACAAAATATTTATATTGGAAAATATTACTTAAGTTGTCACCAAAGTCACAGCGCTGTGACTGTAATAAATAAGGAATGGTTTGATATGAAAGTAGATGACAGAAAAGAAATCTCCTCCTAAATAAGCATTAGAGAGTTGCTAAAAGCATATAACTACAAACTAGGTCTGCAAATTAGCTACAGTTACAAGTCCCAGTTACATGTATGGTCAAATAAATTTAAAAAAATGAAATAAAGAAGAAGTGATACATTACTAAAATGAGAGGCGGTCAAATAAACATGACATAGAAATGTCGAAATGAATACATTGCATAACAAGTGATGTACATTCAGGTTTGCATCGTGGCAGTACAGCTGGTCAGCTATTAGTAATTTATGACTTCACTACATTCACGCATTCCATTTATGGTTTTTAATATGTTTCCTATAGTTGTTTTTGACTTTTATTAAATAACAGCAATAAAAAAGTCAAAGGACAAATAAGCCATTCTTGAGAAAGAACGTTGATATTGGAACTCAGCATCTAAAGAAAAACACACCTACAGTATCTCACACGCTACCACTTTAACACTTTAAGATTGGGTCATATTTTCAGGATGCAGAATTCTGGATTAATCTGTACTAATCACATCCCAGGGACAACAGATGAAAAATAGTATGATATATTATAATAATGATGTTTATGAATGTGTACTGTCCCTGTTTTTAAATCCCTGTTTAAGCATGCGTATAGTCACAAAGGCATAAATGGTGACCTAATGTTGCAAGCCACACCTGTTTGTTACCTGAGTCCACCTGCTGAGGAGCCTTTGAGCCCCTTAGGGCTTCTCATGAAGAGTTCAAGGGTCAGAATGAACTAATGAGGGAGTAGAAGGTCATAGGTGAGGAACAACCCCTCAGGAAGCTGTGTTTCTGTTTCACTGTGGTAACTTGTATGTGTGAGAATATGCACCTTTGTAGCACAGTCAAAGTGAGGCTTTAATCATAAATTAAAATCCAACAGAGAGAAAATGAAAGCGAGACAGCAGTTTTACATGGAGAGGAGGGCTTGGAAAAGATGGAGGGAAGGTGAAGGGGGGAAAAAAAGAGAAAAAAAGCTATTTTAATCTTTTGATCCTTTCACTTCCCATCAGGCCTTGTATCAAACAAATTACCCAGAACGCACCCCTGCACACATCAGTCTCATTACGCGTCTCCCCCTACTCTGAGACACTGGGTAAATAGCACTGTCTGTAGGGAGACGAAGAATCAACAACATAATGAGACTGCTGATGATGTGCTCAGTGTTTTTGAGTATGTGAGTCTATGTATGTGTGGACAAGAAGTTTAAATGCTGTGCTCAGAATTTACTTCCAAGATCACGTTTGGAGATAGCCCTGAATCAAGAAAGCTAAGTACATGTAGACATGAAAACACACTGCAAAAAAAATATCATGAGGTCGAGCCATTAATTCATTCCAAACTTGTTTATCAGTTGCAATAGAAGCCATGTGGAAGAGTTGCATAAGATATGCAGGCGGATTGAAATGTTGAATTTCAGAGGAACCATGATCCCTGCAGTCTAAGCCTGGATTAAACTGGCTGATTCATTTATTATATCATATTTTTTGTCAGAGAAATAGGATACGAGTTATGGTTTTCAACATGACAGAAGAAATCTGTGCCAACTTTTTACAATGTCCCAAAAACGAAGTAGGATTAGATGTATTTCTGTTAGCTGTTTAGAAGTAAATAAACAACTTCTCATTTAATTATTTCTTGCTCCGATCACACACACACCCCCACCCTCAAAAATAAAATAAAACATATGTACCAGTCTGCTTTCCAATGTCCTTGTTCATCTCAATGTTCCACCCTTCACCGCCCCTTTATCTCATCCATCCATCTTTTTAAAGTTCCAAGTCACAACCTCTTACAATCTACACCATTCTCCATTGTCCTCATACAAGCCAGGCATTGTGTATGTGACACTGTGACCAGGGGACCTCGATGTCAACACCAACAGTATGGCAGCAGATCATTATGTCTGGTCACGGGGTTGGTCAAAAGGGGAAAGGGCAAAGGTTAGGGAACCATCGCCATTATAGGAGCCTCCTCTGTCAACACATTTGTATATAGCAGGAAGGGGCAGCGTATTTCACATCAGTTGCAAAATCATTTTGTCATATCATCTAGTAAGAGTTGCAGTATTAATCATATGGAAAGAAATTAATGGAAATGGAATGATGATGATGGAAATGAAATGCGCTTTGTTCTATTGTTTGTACTGTTTCATCAAAGTTTTCCTTACAGCACCACTGAATATATTGCGCAAAAGATATTTCAGTGGACCAACTCGTGGAATTCATAGTTATATACATATTGGGGTAGCCATCGACGATGTAACATAAGTCATGTTTCCATTTAAATTAAGCAGAAATCACCAAAGGTATCAGCTAAGAAAAGAACAAGAGATAAACTTCAAATCCACATCAGAAAACTTTTAAATATTGAGCGCTGCAATGAGATGACATTGACAAAATGTTATTTGCAAAATTGCCTTCCATTGCATTGTGTTTTTTCACTACATCAAACATTTCCACCTCAGCCAAACACAAAAACCTTGTTTCTTAATCCTTTAAATAATATAAATTAAAATGTACATAAAAAGGACTGATGACGTTTTCTCACTAATCATAGAGCAAAAGATGATAAAACTTTCCATTTAGATGAATTGTCCCCTCATACTTGGTCATACAGTCGACTTAAAGCGCCGAGTTATTTATGAGTAAATAAAGTGATGTTGGAAGATCTTTTGAAAATGTAACAGTTGCGTATTACCTCATAAATCTTGTCTCTCATAGACAGCTGTACCTCAAGTCATTCAGTGTAAGTATGTGAGGTCATAAAACAGTCCTCCAGAGTACATGATTGAAATCTGTCTAACATTATTCAGCAGTGGAGATTCTCCCTCCAGAGGAGACGAGAGCAGCTGAGAGCTGATGATAGTAAAGTGAAGACAGACCGCTGAGGCGCAGACTGAGGGTGGTAGACAGGGAAAGGAGGGAGCGAAAGTGATAACCTTGTCTCTCGTTCATTGCTGTCTGCTCAGTGATTTAATTTGGTCGCGCCGTCACACCTGAGCTAAGGCTCATCCATCACAGGTACTGCAAGATCCCTCCATCGCTCCCTCTCTTCTTCTCTCCATCCATCTGTCCTTCCATTCCAATCTCTCTCTGTCCTTCCCTCCCATTCCTACATTCTTTCCTTTCACTGCTCTCTCAGTCTCTCCCCATCTATCTTTACCAATCTGTCTGAGATATGCTCTCTCCATCTCACTCTGTCTGCTGCAGCTCATTCATTGTCTCTCCATCCCTCACTGTTCCATTCCTCTCATATATAAATAGATACTTCTTTGGTTAAAGTTGTGATGGTTAGAATCTGTGAAACAATAGGGCTTTCTAAGATTTTCCAGCAGGCTTTCTTACCAGCACCACTTAGGTTGCTGATCGATTATTTATACTAACCGATTTAATTTTTCACACCATGTCTGTTGCTGAGGCATATCTGCAATGCAAATATGTTTTGTATCTGGGGTAGCCAAAAACCAAAAGATTTCACTTCTGATCAGTCTGTCTCCCTCTGTTTGGACTGTAGCCCTATGTTCTAGTAACACAGGTTCACCCACACTCACTTTGGTACAGTCTGCTGAGCACCCAGCACGCTTCCTGGCTCACCTTAGGCCAAACTAATCAACGCATCCTGCAGGGGACATCGGACCACCCCCGCTGACAGACCACAGGAAGACCCCGTACACCTGAGCTCGTTCAAGTGTGCATAATAAGGCAAACGCTCATGTACATTTGTACTGCAGAGATACTACAATGGTCACACATGGCCCTGCCTGTTGTTATTATGAAAGTGAAGTACCTGTGAGTGTTTGCATGTGGGCCAGAAATCCTCAGAGAAGCAGAGAAACACACCAGAAGTACATTTTGTCAGAGAGTATTTTTCAGGGAATTAAAAAAGCTTGAACTCCTCCCTTCCAGTCACCAGATAAACTGCTGCCATTGTATGTCTGCACACCACAGATACATATCATTTCAATGTTATTTGCCAAAACAATGTTACCTTTGTACATTTCTCCAGACCACAGAGGCCTATAATCTCAATTTGTCATTGAAGGGTCCGTTACTTTTTCCTCAGTTGGCTGGAGATGGTTGAGGTGGATGGCAGAGATACAAAATCCAGAGCAGACTTTGCCTCCTGACTCCCAAGTGTTCAGGTTTAGATGCCTTGGTTTGTGATAGGAAAAGACTGTGATTTGGTTTGACTATAACTCAATACATTGTGAGTCATAATTTTATCATGTCTTAGTGGACGTTTTCTGTATCAAACCAAGGCCTGGTATCTTTCCCTAAAACAAGTGCTGCCAGTGCTTAAACGTAATCATAAAAAATGTGCAACAACAATATGTATATCAACAATAACACTGATATACATGTATCTATAAACGTCGATATTGATGACGACCACGATTGCAACATTTTATCCTGGCGACTGGGTTGAGTCCTCAAATGTATACTGATACAAACAAAAGTGTTTGCTGACTGTAAATGGCTCCCTGTGTCCTGCAGTGGCCTTCACCATGTGTCGGCAACCTCTCAGTGGACTGGTTACCATGGCGATGGCTTGGTCCGACTACATCAAAGTAAGTGGAGTGCGTTTGTGTGTGTTCAGACCCTGCATTGACAGGCATACGCATTAATCTTTGCATTACCTAAAAAGTCTTCCTTCATTGGAAAAACACTTAAAAAGGAAATGTATTTTTGCGCCTCTGAAACCTGAAATATCCATACATACATAAATATGAGTGTGGAGCTAGTTATATTATGTGTGGATTACATTATGAACATCACAGAAGAGGTGTTGTTATTGATCGGATGCCTTTAGCCAAGGATCAATTCATTAACTGGTCAGCGCTGAGTGCAGGCGACCTGCAGAGATAAGTGATTCTTAATGAGCAAATACTCTTCAGCTCAGAACATGAGGGTGTGTGTACATGGATGAAGTGCATGCATGTGCATTTGTGTGCCGTGGTGGCAGCGGCAGCATGTGTGGAGGTGACTCTGTTTGTATATGTGTGTGTGTTTAAATAGAGTTGGCAGGCTACATGGTGGGCTGGCTGGCAGGATCGTGACCTGGTGGCCCGGAGGGGAGAAAGCTGGCAGAGAAAACTCTGTCCCTCCTCGTGTTCTTTAAAAAAAAAAAAAAAACAGCTCAATAAACAAAAACCTTCTCTATCTACTTCTACTTCTCTGTGACTCCCTATATATATATCATTGCTCTTATTCAATCAACAGAATGTACTTTCAATTTAATTTATTTTAAATTTAAATGGAATTTTCTCTGCTAAAAATACTAACCTAGTATTTTCCACCAAGCTGGATGTGACAGTCTTGCCTGAGCAAAAGCACATGGGAATTGGCAGAGAATACACTTTGTGAGTTAGCTAAGAGACATGGCAAAGCCCTTCATCTAGGAAAAAACACCTATAAATACGCAGAAAAAGAGACATCTTCTAACCCTACAGTACAGCATGCTGACTGAGGTCGTGGTGGTTTTCTGCCACGCTTCGCCTCTCACTTAAGCCGCGGCAATGGGATTTTTGGACCAAAATTAGCCTCTATCCAGAGGGGACAGTGGGATGTTTTAAAAAAATCCAGCCATGTCTTTTCCATGAGTCTTTTTTCATAGGTGAGGTAGGAGGGTGAGTTGAAAGAGATGTTAGTGTCGCAAAAAACGGAGAAAAAAAATCTTCTCTGCAGCCCCTCCTGTTGTTTCTCCCTCTTCTTTTTGCTCATTCTGTGTCTTTTTTTCCCCTCACTCAATCTCTCTAACCCCCTACCTTTTCCCCTTAGACAAGGACCCCAGATAACCCCACATCACCACATCAAAGTGAAGATGAGAGGAAGATGGATACGAGGCGAGAGAGGAGGTGGAGTGGGAAAATCTCAGGGAGGCGGATCAACAAAGGTAGAGGTCAGAGAAAGCAGGAGAGGGTGATGAATTGAAAAAAAAAAAGGAACAGAAGTGGAATAGAAGCAAGTGTTGAAGAAGACATGAACAACTGAGCAGGATTCAGATATCGAGCAAAGGAGAGTGTCTCTCTATTTATAACCTTGTGTGTCTCTCTCCTGCAGTGTGTCATCCCTTTTTTCTTTCACACACACAGCTTGTATGTCCACATTTTTTTCTGTGATAACACAGCGAACAGTTCAATTAGCCCAAGCTGTCAGGACCCTCAATTTCTGCTCTCTCCTCTCCTCTCTTCAGACGGAGGGATGGAGGGAAGAGAATAAAGCTGTCCACGAAAAAGCAGGGACATCAAAGCCCCTGTATTCAGTGAGAATTCACTATGATGAGCGTGTGTGTGTGTGTGTTACAGAGTGAGGAGAGGTTTCATAAGATCAGTCACCAGCCTTACTGACCCATGTTCCAACAAGGAAGGCGAATGATAATGAAGCATTGGTTGAAAAGTTCACATTTGATTTTCAGTATTTCTTTTGCTGCGGGGAATTTAGCGCCCACACTTCTATTTCATGTGTATGTTTTACGACTTGCCATATCATATCTAAGCTACAAATCCCTTTTACTGTATCACTGATTCTGTTTTGGTTCTTTATTTCCTTTCCTATCATTTCTTAACTGTCTGATAAAGCTTTTACTTATATGCACAGTTCTAAGTTATTTTTAGACTTTTACTATTCTCACTGCACCTGGGAGCCGGCGCTCGGGAGCAGGTGTTTTTGCACAGAAAGAGAGAGAGATCAGAGAACGGGAACAGAGATGTGTGGGAGGATGACGAGGCTGCCAATGTTGCTCCAAAGTCGGCGGAAGAAAGCACGAGGTGAAAGGTTGGTGACCCTGGTAAAATGACCCACGCTGGGTTTGAGAGTGAGGACCGGAAACATGAAGGGCAGGGCTGTGTGGTGGTGGTGGGATGAAATACAAGATAAGGTAGGAAGAGAGAGAGAGAGAAAAAAAAGGGCATATGATGACATTTAAAAACGGAACAAACCAGATGACATTATTAAATAATTTTCATTAGTAAATAGAATTAACACACAATACTAGTGACATTTTCATAATGAAGAGTTTAATGAGGTGTCTATTTTACACGCATTTGTGGTTTATTGGCTTAACGGTAACAAAAAATGGTGTCAGTATTGTATATGATTTAAGAAGTAGTCCAAACAGTCCGAAGTATTGTGAAATCTTGTGGAAAAAAAAAAAAAAAAAACCTATGGTAACTTATTTTGGAGAAAAAAAAACTGTACTAAGTTCAAATAAATTAATGAAAGTTGCAATTTTTTTCAGCATAAAATTTCAGAAATTTAAAAAACTATATTCTTCACAGACATTAAGATTATAGAAAAAGAAGCAAGAAGAAAAGAATTGAGAACACTGGATGTACAAAATAAAGTTGAAAAGCAACCCACACAGTTCTTATTATTTCAACGGCACCTCTTACCTTTCAAACTAAATTGTAACCAGCACTGTGTAGGAATAAGCACCACACCAAATGTCTTCATCATAGGAGGGTTTTTCTTTTTTTTGCACAAAACCCCCACATATTCTCACAGAACACAAGATTGGAACCAAAACTCAAGTGCACTGGCATCCGAATTTGTTCCACCGGTCTGTCCAAGATTTCTCTCTCTTATAAAACATCAAGTGAGTAACCCAGTTTGTGTAGGATTCAGTCATGGGAAGGACCACTGCAGCCCTGCCACAGCAAGAGAAGCACACACAGAGACAGAGATGAATAATGTGTGCAGCTATTGTCTCGCCCAGAGTCCAAGTCATCCATTCAGTTCTTGTCTCTGATCTTGGGCCCAGGAAAAGCTTTGGCAGAGTGTGTGTCTATGTGTGTGTGGCATGGGGAAGGTGCTGATGTGGTGTAAAACAACGACAGGTTTGTTGCTTATAGAGCCTCTTCCCCTTCAGTCTGCCCTTGTGGTAGTGAAAAGAGCTGCGAGTTCTCACAGTTCATGTGCACTAAACACAAACCATCCACACACACACACACACACACACACACACACACAATTGCGCATATACAAACACTTTCATATTGACACACACACATACTGCCTATGATCTTGGTAAACCGTGTAAACCAAAAGAGGAAGCTGTCATTATGCTCCCCGAGGAGCTCACAGGGTGTAATTTAAAAAGATAAGAGAACAAATTAGCTGAGAATTCATTATGTGTTTATATTCAGTGAGTGGGCATTATGGGAAGGTTTTGAATGGCAACTGTTAATAGGATAACTTCACCGGGTGAGCAGCAGTGTAATGGATCACTTTTTCCAAATGGCATGTGTATAAGCCGAATCAACATCAATCGAACCCGTGCGTGCGTTTGTTAACATATTTTGCACATGCACATATAGTTTCATTCCTGTACAGGAGATTTGTTATGATTCCTTGTTTCTAAGTGAGGCAAACAGCTAAACCTGATCCGCCGTGGAAAATTGACAACACGGGCAGGAAAAGGTTCAGACACCAAACAATCTGTGTTTATACCCATGTTTGCCGTTCACTTCCATTTTGTTTGCTTTCTCTGCTGGCCTGGGTAACATAAGTACGGTGGGCTGCACTTGGCGGAGGGATATGTGTAGGCACAGCAGAATGGGAAGTTGGGGGTAGATGGGCAGATGTTGGGATTAAATGGGTGGGGTGGCTTTAGAGGCTTGTAACTTAAGCTGTACATTAAAAAACGAATGGTTCTTTAAAGGGATTTT
Source organism: Coranthus polyacanthus (assembly GCA_037367275.1). NCBI lineage: Eukaryota > Metazoa > Chordata > Actinopteri > Kurtiformes > Apogonidae > Coranthus > Coranthus polyacanthus. The sequence continues at coordinate 6,391,320 of JAPQRN010000006.1, read as the reverse complement.
GGTTTGGGTGGCTGGTCTGCATGTAATGACTCAAAGAAGCCTCTTAGTTTTTAAAATAAGTAGCAAACCTGAAGTACTATGGAGTGGTTTTTTTTTTTTGTTTTTTTTCTGAAAACACCATTACCTGATTCTTTGGCCACTTGAGTCCTGAAGAAAACATAACGACGTCATTTATCAGCTTTCGACATTTTAGGAAGCAGTTGTTTATTTACACATCATCCGCCAAATGCACCTCTATTTTTACCAGCCAGTGGGGGTAGTGCGCTTTACTGAAAACAACTGCTTGTGAACAAATCACCTTAATGTGAAAATAGCAGCTTAAAAACACAACCCCTATTGGTTTTAATTACTCCCAAAGAGGGGACATTTAGAGTGTTACAGCAGCAAAGTAGCATCCACTAACTTGTACTAATAAATAGTAAGCATAGACAATATAAAAATACAGATACAGTATTAGAGTAATAATGTTAAGAGAGCAAGATATTGCTCATAGGGGTATTGATGTTACGCAGCTTATACCCTGATGAAATGAATGAATTTGTCGGTTTTGATACGAGATAATCACTTTATTAGACCGTCGATCACAAAGCGTCACCACATGCAAGTGGCCAAAAGTGACGCTAGTCTTCAAAGACTAAAGTCAATGGCATGCAGCAGGGTTTTTCATATCTCTCTGTGCAGAAGAAAATAACAAAGAGGAGGAGGGAAGGTGGAAGATTGAAAAGATGAGTCCGTCTTTCTGTAGATAGATAGAATACCACTTTACTCAGTGTGTATTTTGCTCATGTGATTTGATTTGTCCCTACTAGTGCAACAGTACCAACATTTCATCTGGACAAATAGTGTCAATGAGCACAGGATGGGATACTATTCTCTACTGCAGCTTTGCCTAATGGTACAAACCAATAACACCACTGTAGTTCAAAATCGCATATCCTTAAATAGATACAGTGCCAAACAGTACTGTTTTCTGGAACTTTATTGGTCCGTTTTATTAAAAGGGTGTTTTTTCAGGGGAGCAGTTGCTTGGGGTGTTATTATGTGTGTGTGTGTGTGTATGAGAGTGAGAGAGAAAGAAACCCACAGTCTGAAGACGACAAGGGGGAACGTGAGACTGGAATGCTAGGTTTCACTTAATCATCTCCTGATGCTAGTGTAAACACTGAATCTGATTTGAGCTAATTGGGTTTGTAGTCAGGGTAAATAGTGAAAAAGGAAACCACTCGCACATTCAGCAAGATCTTTTCCACTCACAGCCACCTCCTCTGTTCTCTCCAACTTTATTCTTTTATTTAACCAGGAGGACAAAATGTTGGAACTCGTGCCAGGCATTTTTCCCCCTCTGTTCCTCCGACCGTCTGTTAGAAAAAGGCTTTCTTTTCCCCTCAAAGTCATATGTAATTTCCATAATGTTGTTTGGTTGGACCATGAGTTTTTCCTGCTCGGGTATTTGGGTAATTAGATTTTTGAGAATATAAGGGCAAAGGAAAAAGGGAGGGAGAGAGGATGATATATATATTTTAAAGAACATTTCAATCGATTTCCTGGCTTTGGTTTTTGAGATATTTCACATTTGTGGTTATGGATCGCCCCAACCCCCCACCCCCACCCC
>JAPQRN010000006.1:6372476-6389693 GCA_037367275.1 Coranthus polyacanthus | reverse complement strand
CCCACCCCCTCCCTTCGTCTCTCTCCCTCTTTTGGCAATCACAATCACAGTCATGAAAAGTTTTTGCCATCCAGCATCTTGTCACTCACATTTCCCTCCTCTCCCTCTCTCATCATACTCGGTAATGTAGTCACACTGATTGCATTCTCCCGCTAATCTAATTCTTCCCTCTTTCAACCCCCCAGAGACTTCAAGTGGATTCACGTCACATCCATTTCAATGACCACCCCTTCTTCATGACAGCACATACTAACTTTGGATTGAAAAGACCCATAAGCCTCGCCTGCCTTAACCACTCCGATCGCATTACCGCCTTCTCAAAAACAAACCCAGTTTCAGCTAACTGCTTAGATCTCATTATACATCCACAAAATCCAGTGGAATTCAGTGATCCACATCAAAATTAAACCCAAAGGGGATCCCACCCGGCAATTAAGATAACATTTATTCCCAAACAGCAGATTCCCTTTATCGTATCGTTAATTTTACCACAGCAAATGTAATTAGTGCAGACTTCCAAAGTGGTGGCTATCGCTACACGACACTAATTTGTTCTAGATTAGCTGTCCCACTCCCACAAGATCCATCTGGCCAGATATTAAGCCTGCAGAGCTACAGAACAGGGGACCTTTATAGCTATGGAATCAACAAATACCTTTTATCAAGTCCCATGGTGCATTGCACTAATCCATGTCTTAGAATGATCAATAGCTCCCAGGGTCATGAGGGTCAAAGGTTGCTGACTGGACTTGTTTGGGGTCAGTGTCCCTGTGAGCTGAAAAGACAGGCGAGACAAAACATTCTCTTCTCGCCGTCTGTGAAAGAAAAGAAAAATCAAACGCCATTGCCAAGACATAACAAATCAATCTTTCTCCTTCTGGCAAGAGATCAAGATTGATTATGTGGATGCACACAAGCATTCATGTTTTCCCAAGTTTGAAATGGAAGGATAAACAAAACTCAAAACTCAATATTTTATTTTTTATACTTTTCAAACATGGAAAAAGACCAGTTTTCTTCGAACAATCCAAGATATAGTTACTGAATGTCTTAGTGTTTTCTATCTGCTTTTTAAAATATTGAACATCCACTGCACAAATCTCTGCTGTTGAAGCAACAAAACAAAAGGCCCCGTCTCGCCACACCGTCTGCCTTCTCCCCCTACAACAGCATCGCCTCTATGTGATGGTCATCTCACAAACTTTTTGCATCCTACTCCCATCTGTCTTCTGTGGTTCTTTTGTTTTGCATTTTAGCTGATAGCAGTTGACATCAAAATTTCCCACACTGAGCTGTAAACGCCCAGATAGAGAGATGTAAACACAGACACATTGATCCCTCACAAAGCTCCCCATTTCTTCCACTCTCTCTTTCTTGAATGATTGAATGTAAATTAATCACAAACAATGATCTTCCCTCGCAGCAGGAGGAGTGATGGTGTTTGTGATGGACCACGGCAGAGCTGATTTTTAATATATGAAGGCAGCAGGAGCAAAGATCGCTCTGTTAGCACTGTTTTTGTAGCAATCATTTAATTCACTCAAGGTATTTGGCATTATCTGCATCTGTATGCATTACGAATCAGCAAATGAAGCTTTATAACTAGACCTGCAATTGCGCAATGGGAACATTACAAGTGAAACATGACTTGTTGGTTCTTTCTACCTGTTTATGACAACATGTGCTCATCAGCATGTGTGCCAGTAAGTCCATGTTCTTCCCAGTGAGTGATTTAGTCAAAAGGGGACAGCCAGTGTGTGTTCCAAAATAAGCTGCATGTATCCATTTTGTACTGCCTTATGACTACACTGCTGTGACTGTGCGACTGGAGTGTGACATTGGTCAAAGTATGTTGTCAAAGTAAGTTTAAGGCGGTGTTATGTTGTGTTTAGCTCCTTGCGTGGCTTCTTATTGTGTACATCACTTTGTGTCCGAGTGCGTGTCTTTGTCCTTATATTAACTATATGCTAATGTGTGCGCATGCCCTTCTCTTTGTGTGTTTGCTCATTGTTGGGTGTGTGCCTGCTCGATGCCACAGGTAGCTGTGTGTGCAGTGGAGTGTGCGTCGCTACACCTGTTCTCCCCTCAGGGAGGCGCTGTCCATGGCCAGCTGGCAGAATAGAGCCGGGACAGAGGATTGGACAGATTGGATAAGCGGTGGGACGTCGGGACGAGCAGAAGACATGGCTGAAGGTGAGGGCAAAAATAGAGGGAATAGGAAAAGTACAGAAGAAGAACAATAGGTAAGAGCTAGGTTGATGAGTTGATGGAGTAAGTAGCAAACATTGTCAAGATGTTGTGTCAAGAGGGCATGTGAAGCTTAAATATGATCATAATATGTTCTGTGTGTACTTGTACAGTGGTAACATATTTGTAAAATATGACAGGTTGCATTGTGGGATTGTTATGTTGTACCTCACGTGTTATTTGTTATCAGTCATTCCCCTTGTGAAATGCTGTCTCAGTACTTAGCTAGCGCTGCCTAAAACTGACACCATCTTGGCTAAATGACAGAACTGCTCCAGGAATATTTTGGAGAAATTCTCTTTTTTTTTAATGTTTTTGCTGTTTCATCAATACTACCAATGCAATTGTACGTAGTAACTCATCATCACTATCCCCATCCATAGTGTTAAGATGCCACAAATTATGTCCAGCTAGCAAAAAAACCTGAAGAGCTGTCATTTAGAACGGAAGTACAGAGAGTGGTTGTTATGGAAAGTTTCATCTAGTCTCGTTGGTGTCAACTGGCAGGTTTTTCTGAACGTTACAGACTTGCACATCGCAAGTAGATGGAAATTTCATCTCATTTCAATGTGAATCGCCTAAAAAAAGCATTGAGTTCCAGGAAACAACTTTCTCTCTAAAACCTTTTATTCAAAGTAGTTCTATTTTTGAGTAAATCAATATTAATTTCTAGAATTATGTAGTGACAGTCTGAGCTGTGGTCGAAAAGCAGAACGCAGTAAAAATACTGCTTCATAAAAGATGCGATCCCTTCACCCAGCGTGCATGTATGTCTATTAGTGAGAAACATGTCACCTAGTTTTGACCTGTAATTGTAGCACCCACACCCACCTACATCCTGCCCCAGGGAGATCAGTCATTTTCAAAATGTCACATCACAGCAGTGAGATGCATCACTAAGTTTCACCAAAACTGAATCAGTGCTGTGTAATAGTTTTAGCAGAAAAACAGGAATAAATTAACAGGAGGAATTAATGACCAAAAGAACACGAGTTATCTCATCCACCACGCTCATTGGGGTTTGACAAGGTCAAGAATTAAGTTTAGAAAATAAATATAATTAAAACTATTCTAATTTGTTTCTGAGCATTACCTCTCAGTGTTGACTATCAACCGTGACTCCATTGCATCTAGTCCCACAGTTGTGAGCCTCTTACGCAGTTAGTCTCAGACTGAACTGTACGGTGGCTTATATGTCGCCATGATAACATAAGGTCTATCTCTCTGCATTTGCTTGCATCTAAAATATTTGTCTCCATTGCCTCCTTTCACTCTCTGTTATAGTCATTTTTACCACGTGTAACTTCATCTCTCCCACTTTCTGTCTCGTGGGTCTAGTTAAGATGTGTGTGTGTGTGCATGTGTGTCGGCTTCCCTCTGTCCTGCCCGTGGGCTGAAGTGTCAGACAGGGGAGTGAGATGTCTGTCTCTCCCCCTGTATGCAGTTGTTAGCTAAAATACTGCTACATTGCTGCAAACGCCCTAAAACACACACACTTGCGCAAATACACAACATATACACAGTGGCGCGTTAATATACTGTAGATACACACTTAGGCATACGCACATTCCATATCTCATTAGTTGGCAGCTGTCTTCTATCCATCACCATGTTTCAGCTCATTCAACAGGGAACATACTGTATGTAGAGCTTACTGGACTGAGACAACGCACACACACACACACACACACACACACACACACACACACACACACACACACACACACACTCATATGGACACATGGGCATCATTTAAATAATGTACCCAGTGTGTTTGATCACACACACACACACACACACACACACACACAGAGACAGACACACATGAGGATAATTTATATAATGTACTCATCCTCCCTCTCTCCTGCACTCTCACTTACACACTAGCAAACACACACACACACACACACACATTTCCCTCTGGCTCTATCCCTTCTTCCTCATTAGCAGAGCAGTCCTTCTGTCCTGGTCTCTGGAGTGTCCTTCTATATCTCCACAGCCGTGAGGTATTCGCTTTCTCTCTCCCCTTATCGCTTTCTCTCTTTCTTACTCTTACAGTTACACACACACTCGCTTTCCATAGGCCCAGTCCACTGGGAATATAGCACAGTGGAGGACAGAAGGTAAAACAGGAACCACAGTGGGAGCTGAAAGTGATAGCGGGTAAAAGATAGATGTAGGTTGAGAGGTAGTGAAAGAGGTGAAGAGAAGGGGAAAAGGTAAGGGGAAAAAAATACAGAGGTGGTTGAAATTGGAATTGAATTTGCAGATGAAGAAACAAGACGGGGAAAATGGTGGTGAAATTTGAGAAGCAGGGGCAGAGAGGGTACAGAGCAGATTCGAGAGGTATAGGAGTGGGCTGGATAGAACAAAAAAAATCAGTGCCAAGTACCTCAGAAATGTACTGCCAGGCACAAAAAGAACCAAAGAGACGTTCCACACACAGTTTGAAATTGAGCCGAACTCAGCCCTGAGATTGAACCAGCGGCTACACCCAGCGTATGTAGGCTGTTCCCAAACACTATTGAATTAGGCCCCGCTCTCCTCTCCCCAGAAAAGAGAAGCATGAAATTGACCAAGTCAAAGCTGCGGACTGAGCAAAGCTGATTTCCTGCCATTGTACCAGAGGCAGCTTCTATCCAATGTGATTCTGCTGTTGTGTCCTGTACACAGTTTGCGCTTCACTTGTGTTACATTTTGGATCGAGCATTTTGGGGTTTAAAAGGAAGGAGACGTGTTTCAAATGGGAGCTGGCACATTTAGGTTAGACTAACATGACCAGCAGTTTTGAATCAGAATGCACAATTTTAGTGAAAATTTCTGAATTTAACCACAACCAGACGTTAACAACAAAATAGTTGCTCTGTCAGTGACCTTCGAAAAACCATATGGGTGTCAAAAAAAGGATTCACATCAGTGTTTTCCATTTCATAACCGAGTCTGGTTAAAGGTTTGCAACTAATAGTGTAATTATATATGGGTTTACTACAATTCCTCTTATCCTCACATAAGAGGATAAGAGGAATGTTACTTAATTTTTTGGCCATAAAAAAATGACATTTTCTCACTCTTTCTGGTTAAAACTAATTTAAGGAAAAGACTTTTTACGCTAAAGGATTTAAGAGTATTTGAGTGGACGTTAAATAAATGCAGAAATCAGGTGGTAAATTAACTCCACAAGGCCAGGTGAAACATTACAGGTTAAACACTCTGTGTTGCTGTAAATGTCAAACTGGATATCTCTTTGCTCTTGTCATGTCATTTAAATACAACAAATATTATCATCATTGTAGATTCTGTGTTTCATAGTGTACACAGCATGTGTCTGCTGATTCTAATCCACACCAGCTCTCAACATTCACACAGCGACCATCTGTAGGTAAATCTAACACACCTGTCTTGTCACATATGATATTTAGCACTTAAACACCTTGGTTCTGTGCATCACTACTCTTTCCTGTCCAATCCCATTCTGGTTTGGTTTGGACCCGATGAAAGGTAACTCAAAACAGCTTTATCTGTAGCAGGGCAGGGGCTGAGTCTGTGAAATGTGGCAGTGGTTTTGGACTCACAGGAAGGCTGAATAGATGAGAACCAAAACCAGACGCGCTTAAGAGAAACCGGGGGAGGGAACTGGATTCTGCTATCCGAGAGGTATGCAGGTTTTTAAAAAACACTGGCTCTGTTTTGCTTTTGCTGCATTAGGGACACGCTGCTTTGGCACAGCACACACACACTCACACAGACACACATGGTGAAACTTACTCACCCCGGTGTCTCCGCACTGCGTATGGTTTGCATTGGTTCTGCTGCTGGCTTTTGTAAACACCACTAACTGGTTGTGTATGTCTGAGTCCTGCGAGTTCTCAGACTTCTGAATGAAATGCTACCACTATCTCTCCGTTCCTTTCTCTCTTTCACCCTCGGCCTCTATGTCTCTCTCTCTCGCTCTTTGCTGCCCTTTGACCTGCTTTTTACCGTATGGGCTGTCACAAAGCGTGCGTTCTTGTCATGCGTATTTAGGTAAGTCCATGACATCTGATCCCTGCAGGCCAAGGGTTATACACATTTGCTGTCGCCCACTGCTGTTGACTGTAAGTTGGTTGAGGACAAAGCTCGGGCGTGTGTGCACAATAATTTAGGTTTTGCTTATTGCAGTGCGTCCCTACTAATAGAATATTTTGACAAATATCTAAATCTTTGTCATAAAATCAAACTGAGATAATGGAGTAATAATAACGTGAGCAGTGACAACTTTTAACATCCTTTTTTGTCCTTTTCATCTCCCCCATATTTATTTAAGGAACAGGGACTGTTTCAGGAACCTTGTTGATTGGTGTAATCCAATGTTAGATTTCTCAAACGCTGTCTTTTGGTCTGAATCACTGAAAACACATATAAGTAGTTGCCTTGTTTAGTAGGTCTTGTACGTAGAGAACTGCATATGATAGGGCAGGACGGCATCTCATATATTACATCCCTTACCAACAGTCAGTATCAAAACAGGAGTGAGAAATGAGTTTTTGGTCACATCACACACCTAAACTTCTTTAATTTAATAACCATCATTTTACAGTTTTACCTTAACCTAACCAAGTTTTTAATTACCTAGTACTGACCCTACCTTAACTGTAGATCATTTATCGTGGAAATCTTTATTTAACCGAAACCATAACATAGCATAATCACTTTGCAGATATTGAAATGCAATTTAAATTTACATCCCAGTCTTCTTTGGAAAATCATCCCATATCAACTTGCCCTTAAAGTAGAGCATTCTGTGTTGAATAGCTCTATTTTCTGAGCATGCTAGAGATATAGTAGTGGATGTAAGCACTTTTCTGAATTGCAAAAAGAAATGAAAAGGTGTGCACAGTGTTGCTGCTATTACAAAGGGATACTCGTTATGTGTCCAATTTATCTACACATTGTCAAAAGTACATCTATCTGTACGGACACACACTTCAAAAGGGAAAACTACCTAGGTTTAGTTGGATCAAAATGACCAGAAATTGCATCCGTTCACTACAGATGTAGTGAACTACTGTCTGTGTCCTTTCAGTTGAAGACAAGTATCTGAGGTGGTTACTGCTCCAGCTTTTTGAACTTGCTGCCCTCACTGACATCCATGAAACCGAAAAATAAGACCTCAATACCCAAGTTAGCAAATTTGGAATAATTCTTGACGGGAAAAAAAAAACTGCATTCATAGTTGTTGCCTCTAAACAAACACTAAACAGTTCCAGATTGTATATTAATACTCAGTGTGTGGCTTAAGTTGGGAGGGGTGGCGATTCATGAACTTTAAGTGAGGGTTTAGTTGTTCTTTTTTGTTTTCCTCCTCTTTAATTCTGTGTGTTTTCATTTTCTCATTTGATAAATGTAGCTGTCAACTAAGTTTCCCTCATAGGGGCAATAAAAACTGAGCAACTGGAAAGGGATTTGTCTATGCAGGGAGCCAAATCAGCATGAACACAAGCACGTAAACAAAGGAAAAACAGATCCATAAAATGCTGATAATTTGTCCCAAATTCTTTCACAGTGCATGTTTTTATTCTGATAAATGAGCTGAATTAAAAAAAAATAATCAAATTGAACTGAAGTTGTGAACAGCTAACCGTGGCATACACTCTCTCACGCAGACATAAACACAGACGTACATACATACTGTCCACATTAAGACAGTAACTCTACTCTACCCCTTGTCCCAAATCCCAGGAAGTGAGGTCACCAGAGACTGTGTGTGTGTGTTTTGATGTTTCCCTCCTCCCCCATTCTTTGGGGGATTAGGTTTCAGCCATCACTAAGGCTCGCTAATTAATGTCACAACCTGCTAGCCATGTCAGCACCAATTTAATACACTCACACACTCGGGCCATACACCTTTGTACCTATGGACACATAGGGACTGACTCACAAAGTCACAATCGTATCGCACACACTTCCTCTCCGCACCTGTCACAATTAATGTCATACTTTTGCTTCTGACTTTAAGGCTTTCCCTTTCCTCCCTTCTCTCCTTGTCACTCTATCCGCACCGTCGGCTTCCTGTCCTCCTCCATCTCACCGTCTTTCTCCCTCTACACTTTTTCCACCTCTGTCCTTTTTCACCTCACTGTCACTACCAATTCTCCACCTCTTTCTTTCTCCCCCTATTCCTTGTTCCCTCTCCCCTTATCTCACCATGTCAGCGCCCCTTCTCTCTTTGCTGCCTTAGTTCGTTTTCTCATGTCTACCCCACATCCATATTGAAATAATTCACTCCATCTCCCTCCTGTTCTTTTATTACCACATCCCTTTGCCGCCATTTTTCACCTGCTTTGATCCACACAAGTGATACAGACGACAATTCTAGAAATAATGATATTGAATGATAGGTTTTTACTTTTACTACTCTACTTTTAAAATGAACATTTTAAAAAAGAGAAAAACGCAAAACTTATCATTATAAAACCTGCAAAAATACTTATACAAAAACCCTAAAACTAACCCCAAGGACAAAAGATAAAGTAAAATGTAAAATATTTTAAGTAATAATTCATCTTTTGAGCATATGCTAGTTGTTATAATGCCAAGAGTTAGATGACAAGATTGATATCTACTGTATGCAAGAGATATGTAGCTAGATCCAGCCACTGATTAGCTTGAAATTAGCTTAAGCTCAGCTCTAAATCTTACAGCTTTATTTATTATTTGTTTAGTTTGTATGTAAAATCTACGTTTAGAAATAACAAGCAGTTTCTTTTTAGAGGAAAACCTATTTTACATGAAACCCAGATGATCAAAATTTGCTTGTCAAAGGTTTTATTTTGCAGTTTTTCCTAATTAAACATACTGCTGGTAATATCAGCAACAGTACACGCACGCGCACACCTCTGGGTGCCCCCTGTGCAGATGTCCAATATGGTCATGTTTAGAAGTGACCCTGTGTTTAACCACATCATTTTGTTCTGCTACCAATCAATAAATCCTCATTTCTCCACCCGGTCGGACAGCCTTGGTCAACCTCTAATTTTGTGTAAATATGTGTACCCTACATGTCTCTATGTCCGTGTGTGTGTACATGTTTTTGCTGATGTGTATGTGTGTGTATCTGTGAGTCGTTGCCACTATCATTAGCCCTAATGATTGACAACGTCCGCCCATTTCCACCTCGCTCTCTCTCCTCCCCTTCCTTCCCTTATTGACCTGCCTGTCAGCAGCCTGTCACTGTGACTTCCTCATGTCATCAATAGCAGGACTTTATCTAGATGGACAGTCACCCTCCTCTCATGTACCTTTACAGCTTATCTGGGATACTGTTTCTGGCAGGGAGGTAAAGCGAGTGTCTTTGTGAGTGCATTCTAGTATTTCTGTCTTTAAAAGGGCAAAGCGTCCTCATGGAGGTGCCAAGGTGAGGATTTCAATCAGAGTTTGGGTTTAAGTTTCAAAGAATATTTACTGAGCGTCTACTTCCTCTTGTAGGACAACACACTGATTAACGACATAGGCTTATATAGATCATATTACATAATAGTCCAAGGCTTGTGAAGCTGGTTTAATTTTTTTGAAGCTAAAATTTGAGTTAAAAATTGCCATTTTTATTTATATTATCACTAACAAATTAATTGTTTTTTTTATTTAACATGTTTATTATCTTAAAACTGGAGTGGGGCCATATTAATGGCATGGCTTTTATGTTGGATAGGAATATAATTATTTAGGTAAAAGGGACATCCCACCAATTCTGTACATAAAGATCAGTTTACTCCATCAGCCTTCAGACTAAAGGATCATGGGTAATTTGCTCTGATCTTCTGATACAACTGTGACTCCTGTATTAACATCCCTACATTCACCAAGCGAAATGCCCCAAAGTTTTAAGAATAAAGTCCCAACGATTTGGGAAGAAAAAGTATTTGGTTAGTTTCAGATTCCAATCACAGAATGGGTTAAAACAAGAGTTTTGTTAAGATTGTAAAGGACCATGTGTATTGTTACAGTCATAACATGTGATTACAGTTACAGATGGACAGCAGTCTCCCATATTATAATCGAAGACTTTGTTGACTAATCTGTGCAACACTATTACAGCTGGTTGCACTAGTGGCCAATGGGGCCACACTGTAAACACTAACATGGGACTTACTTAAAACACATTAGTGAACCTTATGAATTTTTTTATCAAATTGTTATTAACACTAATTTTAAAGAAGTTACTAGTCACTTGGAGTCATAAGAGGTGACTAAGTCAAACACATAACTAACTTAAGTGATAAAATATAACATTATTAATTAAACTACCCATTTACAATTTACAATATAAAGCACTTCCAGCTATTTTGACAAGCATTTAAAGGTCCTGCACTTTTATTGAGTTTGTAGATTTATATAAACTGAAAATATGAGCTTGCTCATTACTGCCAGTCCTCTATCGCCCCCACAACCAGGCTGACACTTGGGTAAACAACCGCATTATATAACAGCAATCCCAAGTGTCACAGTCATTATCTCCACAACGCCATGGTCTAGGAGACTCCGTTTAAACCTCAGGATTGACCATTTTCAATACCAAGGTGATTGGAGAAGTTTTAATTTTGGCCTCTGATCAATTTGCACACAGTGTTAAGTTTGACATTTGGGTATACAACTGTATTACATGTAAGCTTTCCAAGTGTCATGGCATTGTACACAAACATCTAAGGTTGACACTTGGGTATCCAATTGCATTATATGCCAGGGATCCCAAGTGTCATAGTCAATATCTCCACAATACCATAAGCTAGAAGGCTCAAATTATAACATAGTGGCCCTTTAAACCTCAGGATTGACCACAATTAAGTACTGCACACTTAAAAATAAATTCAGTAAACTTAAATGAACATTCTAAGTTTATTGTACTTATTTTTTCTAAGTCAGTGAGGTTCCATATTTGTTTTGAAGTAAAGTCAACTTATTATATCTCACAGTGCATTCTTATTTAGTCACCGTTCAACCACACAGTAAAAGTCACGAATTGTCTTCTCTGACACTGAAGGAAGTTAGTCAAGGCTAAGCAAATAATCCCCCGGTTTAGGATTATCTCCGCTATGGAATGACAAACACAAAACCACACTGAAAATAGAAAGGTGCTACTTGCATTTTTAAAAAAAGGTATCTGAGGGCTGATATACCCAATGTCAGTAAGAATTGGTGTAAACTTTTGGGATGTGGTATGTGACAGCGGAACATGAGTTATATTTGTACATGCTATAAGCCAGTAGAACAGCAGCAGCATACCACAAGCCAACAGTGACATACTGTACCTCTCAGAAACAAAGCTTTTCTTTTGGCTGTGCTGAAGGACTGGGAAATCCTCTTAAATGGAAAGCAGGTGGCACACGAGGAAGCTGATATAACAATGATCTTCATCAGCTCATAAACAATGGATGAGAAATGTTTGAGAAAAGCGGTAGTCGTGGTCGTTGGTGAGCACACATCGTGGATGAATACAGTGTCAGTGTGAGCAAGTTTATGGTGAGAGAATTTTGTGGTGGTGCAACATTAAATAGCTGAATATTACTGTTTGTTAATGAACTATAGTCAGCTAATCAAAAGTGTATATAAATGAGCAAAATGAGTGCTTTAAAAATACATAATTTGGTATGAAATCTCAGCATAGATTCACTCATTCATTTTCTGTTTGCTAATTGTTTCTCATAATTACAAAGGAACTGCATACTGTAGCTAGTTTGGGCAGTGGCTAAAAAGACAATCAGCAACACCTGCAGAAATTCTTTTTTTTTACAGTAAAAAGTCAAGGCAAAATGTTTCTCACCACTGGCCGCACTTTAATCACGACTTATGACACGCACTGCAAAAAACAGCTAAATCAAAGGGGTGATTATATAGCTTAGGGCATGGTACAGTAAGTTCCTCACAAGCACAGTAATCCCAGCTCTGTGTATAAGAGTGTCTGCATGTCTGATGTCAAGAGCGTCAGATTTTGGGGTTCTTTCCGACAGTATTTTTAAACCGGAGTGTTTGACACGAGCTCTGAGACTGTCTGCCGCTCCCCTCTCCCTCCCTTTTTCTCCTCTCGCGTCTCTTTTATCTGGGTTTGGATTTTTTTTTTTACTTCAGTGAAAAGAGAGCAAGAGATGGTTATAGAGAGAGGGTGGGATTAAAAAAAAAAAAGAAAAAAAAAAAGGAAAGGTTAAAAGGTATTACAAGGAGAAAAGAGAATGAAAGAGGGAGTGTGAGAGAGAAAGTGAGAGAGAGATGGGGGAGAATGACAGATGGGCCCAAAGAAGAGAGGGCTGGTAGGTTCAGCACTGCGGCAGAGCAGAGCATATGACAGCTTTACAGTGGGTTGTGTGCATGTGTGTGTGTGTGTGTGTGTGTCCGGCTCAGTCTTTTGTGCAAACGTGTTTGTGTATATAGGGATGAGTGCGTGTGTGTGTTCACGCATGTGCTCATGTTCGTGCCTTGGCGCGATGCCACTATTTACCTTGGGCTTTTTCTGTGTGTTCATCATAGCCAGAGAAACTGTTCCTCCACCTGTAATGCTTCCATACTTGTGTCTTTCCTTACCAGCTCCTGTCATCCATCTCTGTATTGACTTAACTGGTGATAAATCAGTGTGTGTGTGTGTCTGTTTGTAGGACTTGCATGTTTGCTTTAGCTGTGTCACATGTTGGTTTAGAGCTCAAGGAGGATTTCTTACCGATCTTAAATGCACTGAAATTTGTTTACACATGTTAGTGATCTCATTTGCACATCTCAGCTTGTTTTCCGATACATCATCCCTCCTGGTATGTGCGGGTTTCTACAAATAGGCCCAGATTTGACAAAGAGTATACAATAAAATACAATGTGTGCGTGTGGATATGGCTGACATCGTTTGTGCTATTTTTCTTCTTTATGCTCTTGCGCTTTTTTTTTTGCTCCAGATGAAACCCGGTTCTGCTCACTCCCTCTCAGCAGTCAGTCGTTCCAGCTCCCTCAGATCGTCCTCCCCCTGCCAGTCGTAATTTCTGCACTTCCTGTTTCTCTGGCTTTGGCTATGATGTCTGGAGCCGAGGTGAGAGGTCGTGAGGACCAGGTGTGCTGGAGCTGGCGTTGACTGGTCTGCCTGCTCTGCTACCTTTGTCTCTCCCGCTGTTAATCTGGCACGCTGTGAGCACATTTTGTTCTATTGTTCGCTCTGTGAATTAGGTGTTATACTAGGCAGCTTTGTCTGGTAGCCTCAGCTCATGAAACGATTTGTAGTAGGATACGGTGCTGCCCGAATCATCTATGGAATACAATATGAATGAATAATTAGTCTACTTTTGATTTTTCAGTAAGATATCGTGCCAATAAGCATTGTGTTGTGACTTAAACATCAATTTACATGTAACGCAAACATGATACAACATAAAGTAGGAGCACACAGTTAGTCCACAGTTTTGAAGCTATGATTTGAACTCCTATCTCTGCTCTCCTTGAAATCGATTACATTATAGATAAGATCACAGGACTCGTTCAATCTGCATTTTCAACATCTGACTCTATCTGCCCAGCGTTAAACATGATTAAAACTATAAACGCAAAAGGAAAGTTTTGCATGCGATTTCAGGTTAACTGTTTTTGTCATAAGCCTGTAACTGACTTGTATTGCACATTTTATGAATGTTTCCTGCTTTTATGAAGAATAGAAGATAATACACTGTGATAATTTACTCAATAAAAGAAGAGGGATCATATTAAGACTCCGCAGTGAGATATAATAACCCTCCCTTTGTGCACGAGAATCTCAATCTTGACTAAAGTCTTTTGTACCTGAACCGTGCCACATAAAACTTCTGTAACAGAGCCGTGGTCTCGCCATAACAGATGTCAGTGATGAGTTTTATTGCTGTAAGGTCAGAACCGTGCCTCTACTTTTAGATGAGCCAGGGAGGGAAGACAGAGGCAAGTCGAGGAGCAGAGGCGATACGGTTCGCCTAAAGATGGAAGATGTGCAGTCGTGACTGTTACACATTGTTGATCGTGAGTCAAGGGTGACGTTTACTTTCAAAAGCATGCGCCTCACAGTAGGGGTTTGCTCATACCCATGCAGGACACACACATTCATAAACATACACATCACGTGCTTACACTCTTGTTTCCTGAGCAATGACCTAAATATACAGCATTCATTTTACAGCTAATTTGGCTGTGAAAAAGGACCAGAGCTTTTAGAGGCTCTGGCTTCCCTTAAAACTGCTGAGGTGGATCACAACAGTGCACGGGGTGTAATGAGAGGCCAAGCTGAAGGTCTCCATAAAGCCAGCCAGTGATTAACATTGGCTGTGGGAACACCAGGGAAACATTAGATCAAAGTTGATTTAACATTTGCATGTTAGACAGGGATGTGCTGTTGATGTATGAAAGGTTTTACGGGGTTTGGGGAGGGTCAGGGAGAAAGGGTGAGAAAGACCACAGAGGAATGAGGAGAAGGAGACAAAACCAGAACCAGATATTATGAGAACAGACATAAAGATGAGAGGAAGAGAAAGAAATCAAAAGACAGAAATATGAAGAGAGACACTGGGAGGCATTGGGACTGGGAGGGAAGTCTGCGTGTGCTAACTTGTGGCCTGTGACATACCATTTGTCATCAGTCAAGAATGGCAGTGAGTGAACTACACTAGAAACCACAATGTGATCTCTTTTCTCCTTCATTCACTCTGGGCTGTCATCCAGACTGTTTTAGTTTGTCTGTTTAGACTTTTTAATATGTATTGTGTGTTTGTTTGTGTTTGTGACAGCAGATATGCATGGACTTAATTCCCAGATGTACTGTATCCGTGGTAGCACATAAATGTGGGAGTTTGTATTTCTCTAGAGGAGTATATGATGGCGTGTTTGAATGTGTGTGTGTGTGAGTCTGTGTATTTCGGTGTATTTCTGTACCTAGGACTGCGTCCCAGTGCATGTGCTGAACAGTATGTAAATGCCAGGCCATGCTGAGCCTCAGGACAAACAGGCCACATAGGGGACAGGAGAGTTTAGAAATGACTTTTCTGCACGCTATTTCGGAACACACTCCGTTCCTCTGCTGTGTAAGCTGGCTCTCTATAGACACACACACACACACACACACAGACACACGTACAGGCAGACACACAGCGTTTACTCTTGTCCAACCCCCTCCGACATACACATCATGTGAGAGACATCCGACGTTTTTATGACTGACATCCTATTAAGCCACATAGATCACCATTTGAAGACTTTACCCTTTTGGACCTGATTGATTGTGTTTGATTGACAATGAGTTGTAGTGAATCACTACATTTTAAGGATAAATTGGGTGACCGTTATTGCTATTATTCTTGTTACTGACTGCCATACAGCTCTAATTGTTGTCCAAAAGCTATAAGCGAGCCACACTTGGGGATATGTTCATTCATCATCAAGAACATGACCCTGTTTGATTTTTTTTGTGTTATCTTTTTCTCAATGCAATCCCACATACACTACGTTCCTTTTGTTACAAATACTCTCTCACATTATCATTACTTAGTAATAATCTTCTTGAACCTTTGGGACTTTTCACTCCACCGAAACAGCTCTTACAACCTTTTGTTAGAAATGAACTCAATATCACTGTTTCTTTTATTAGACCCTAGCGCAGTCTTCGACACCAAAGATCACTGTATACACTCAGATCGACCGGAAAACACACTCTGGCCCTGTTCTTGCATCAGTACAGTCATACTTGTTCTACTTTGTATAATAATTCTGCACCAAAATTCATAACAGTGAAAGTTAAACTACCACAGGGCTCTGTACTTGACCTTCTGCTTTTCTTTCTTTCTTTTTTGGTCAAATTACAAGTAGACCCTGTCATAATGTCACAAACACATTTATATCTAGTTTCCAGTAATGGCGGAGGATCATATTGTACACAGGCTAATTTGTGGTAATAGCTCATATAAATAAAATTGACATGATTTGACATGAGTAGATGTGTGCATATGTATACTATGATCAAAGCCACCACACTCAATAATTCCACTCTGTTGTGAATACACTAAAAGAAACATATACGTGTTATAAATCAATTCCTGGACACTTAAAACATCATCGTTTTGAAGTTACTTGGGGGGGGGGTGTGATTTAAGTGTCAATACTATCATTATCAGAGTTGCGGTAGAGACCAACTTCGTGTAAAATTTTCAAGTTGAAATGTGCTGTAGATTTTGAGTTATAGGCGCAGAGAGGCAGACAGACAAAAAGACAGACCCAATTGCCTCATGGGGAGGGGGGTAAAAACCATACTCGCATGTCAGCACCATCCAACTCTTCTTCTAACTCTGCAATCTTCTCCTCACCGCAATGTTTCCCTTCCCTGTTCCACTTAACCCATCTCAATTAATCCAGGAAGTCCCACTGAGATAAAGGATCTGCCCCATCTCGGCTGCCAATTGTCACCCTCCTGACGAATCCACTCACCTGGTTGGCTAGATTGCAATCAGTGCGGGTTGATTGAAAGGCAAGGACACAAAAGGACAAAGACAAAATCACTTAGGCAGCCTATTAGGCCTGAAATGGGGTGCCCATTCACAACAATACAGTAGCACTGATAATCTGCTGCTGATAAGGGCGAGGAAAGAAGTTTGCAGGCCTCGGGGGGGCTGTCAAGGAGTGTGTGAGAATGTGCTGCTACGCAATGGATAATATGTATATTTGTGCAAGATTTTAAAAGTAAATGTCCACATGTGCCAACGCTCTACTCTAACTGTGGTCTTGGCCCTTGTTTTATAATCAGTATGGCACTCAGATTACCATAATATACTTCCTTCCACCAGATTCTCATACAATACAATACAGTCAGTTCAGCCAAACCTCAGTGAGCTTATAGCTTAGAAGGCATGAGCAGAAACCCTATAGAGGATTACAGACCAGCCCTGAGGTCACTTATTTTAGAATAGAGGCCAGGAATGTTTTACATCACTAACACCCCTCTAATCCTACACTGTA
>JAPQRN010000006.1:6345352-6370143 GCA_037367275.1 Coranthus polyacanthus | reverse complement strand
TGTGTATGTGTCTGTGTGTGTGGGTTTGAGAAAGGGCATAGTCAGTAGTGGCTTGAAAATCTTTGGGTTTGTGTATGCATCAACAGTCAGGTGGAGGTCAACTGGGTCTGTTAACAGATGGATTGACGCAGGGATCAAAGGGTCACTTTGTGCATATGTGTTTGAATGTGTGTGTGTGTGTGTGTGTGTGTGGAGGACGGGAAGTGGAGGGTGTCCAGTGGCTTTTAACAAATGCTTTGCAGTTTTTGGGTGAAGGTTAGAAAAATACTCCTTATAATGAATCTGTTCCAGCAGCTTCACAACACTACTCCTTCTCCTGAAGAAAATTAAGTGTTTTTTTTTTTTAATGTTAAAATACACGTCGTAGTTTTTACAGCAAATTTTATTTTACATCCTGTTTAAACACCGCACATATTAGTTTCCCCAGTTTCCCCAGAGGATTGTGAATGTTTCATGGTGACAGACAGGGACAGCATGTGAAAGGATAGAGGAGGCATCTTTTTCATTACCAAATGTACAATTGTGTGTGGCATTCACATCTGCTGGCATTGATTTTTGTTTGTGGATATGCCTTTTGTGAGAGGTTAAATCCACTGCTGTCTAATGATGCTTTCATGTTCTCTGTCTCTTCATTTCCCTAGCCGTCTCTGCATCCATTGCTCCCTCCTCTAATAAAGAGAATGGGGCAATATGCATCAGACATCAAACGACATCAAAGCCCACCTACTGTTTACCTCTGATGCTTTCTCTCCTTCATGCACTCTCTCACCTTTTTAGTGGTTTTTGCACACACATTACCAGTCTGCAGATACTGTTTGATGTGGAGCATCAGCAGTGTATAAGTTGCCGTATGTGTTCAAGTTTATACACTAAGGTATTGTACCTTTCCAGTAGGGAAATCAATCAATGACTCACCATTGCATGTGGACTTTCCACACTTTAATTGCACTTACATGTGTTTTTATCACATTATGATCGTGAACGTCCTAGTCATAGAGGGTTTATCGAGGAACACAAGGAGCGACTTGTTGTATCCTTGTCAGCTGACCCTTACTTCATGCGGATTTCAGGTTGTATTTTGTCTGCAAGAGCATTATATAAGAACCGAGACTTTTCCCTGTGAAGCAGTTGACCCGTGCGCAAAATAAAAATGTCCAAAGCTGTTTGATCTTGCATTAGACTGGTCAGGTGGCACCAAACCTGTGTGTGCAGTGCAGACAGGGTTATAAATTTATCACCTGTGATGAATCCATCTTTTTACCCTCTGCCAATTTTGCTTTAGGGCATTCTGTTTTTTTTTTTTACACATCGCAAAAGCACACACCACTTGACTTACTTTAATATACAGTAAGACAACTTTAATGATATGAATCTATCAAAGCGACCAAATATTTTTTTTGATATGAAGACTATATCTGTGTGGACACTTTAGTCCGGGGTCAGTGGTATCTTTGCCATGACTGATTTTTGAGGTGTGCGTGGGATCAAAGAGAGTCAAGGGTGTTCTCAGGGCTTCACCACTGACAAAGACGTGTGTGTACGTGTGTGACGGTGATGAACTGAGGCGTCCTGTCCTCCTCCAAGGGCCAGTAACTCAGGGTTTTCATCAATCACTCCCTCCCCATCCTCCCTCTCAGTCCTTTAATTCTCTCTCACTTTACTTCTTCCACATTCCTCAATCACACTTTTCTTTGCTGTAGTTGTCTCATCTCCCTTCGTACCCTTCGATACCTCTATCTTTAGAAACTTTTTCACGTTCCTATCTGTTTCCCTTGACCTCATGTTGCTTTTATCTTTACTCATTTATATCTTTATCTTTTTCCTCATTCCTTCCCTGTCACTCCCATCACACTTGTCCTTATCACCCTATACTTTACCTCCAGGTGCGTCCCATTGTGACTGTGCAGCATGTACAACGTGCCGCCAAGGCATCTCACCATAGCAGTGATTTATGAGCGCTTTTACAGCAGGTATGTTTGCCTAACAGTCACCTATCACGGAGAAATCCCTCCTCTCAGCTCTTTATTTCCTTATGGACTTTTTACCGACCCCGACTGCCAACTCCAGTGACCCCCTTTTTAAATAACAGCCCAAATAACAGCATGTTATACACCGTCTGCATGTATATCTCCACCTGTGTGCCAGAGTTTCTTACAATGTAATTTATGTGACTGATTCAGGACACTTGGGGTGCTTTCTCTGAAAAAAAAAAAAAAAATCTGTCAACCTTGTAAAATTCTGATTTTTGTTCACCAGTGTTCTGATATTGCCCTCATATGTGCATACGCTGTGTGATATATGAGTAATACCAAGACACAGGCGTCTGTTTTCTTATATACAGCTGAGAGGATGGCTGCCTGTTCTTTGTTATGGCTCTGTGAAGCTGACACAGGGGGCAGTCAAACATAAATTCTGACTTTTGTGTTTGTGTGAATAGATGTCAATTTGAAATCAGCATTCTGCGGTACGTTCTTGTTTCTCTTTGCATTTCTACCTCCCTTTGACCAATGCACAAACACAAATCCCAACCACTACACTTACCCAAACACAAATTAGTTTTCCCCAAACCCTCAGCATGAGCTTACTATTCAGCATTAGGAAGAAATGCTGTCCTGCTGAGCTGTCTTGCTAGCCTGGAACAAAAACGCCGGCAGGAGAGGCTGATAGAACTTCAGTGCAACGTAAGAACCGGGTGTCAAGCACGTCGAGAGCTGTTTTTTATTTGCCTCAGTGAGTGAATATGTAGTAAGAGAGAACGGGAAAGGAAGGGGAAAAAGTGAAGGATAGGGATGAAGAATTGTTTTGAAGGATGTTGTTTGGAGGAAAAGAGATGTAAGGATATAGAGTTATCCTCCAGAGGGGTGTTTGTTAGCTCTGAGGCATCCTCTGCTCTTGAACTGCTGACAGACTTGCGCTTCATAGCACATTAAGCACTATGTTGATATACATGCAACAGTATGTAGAATCCTGAAAAGGTGGGGAGAGATACTCCTAAAGAAATCTGAAATGTGTTTTGATATAAGGTTTCCAAACTGTGTCTGATTTGCTACATGCATGTTGTTATGTAAATGTATGTTATGTCTAGCTGCATTCTATCGGTGGATCCTTCCCAAATGTTCACACTACATGGTCTTTGTGCTCATTTCCACATGCTGCTCATATCAGATTCTGATAATTGTTTATGTCTATTTAGTTGTAACTCATATTTCATTCCAGTCCAATTTTACAGCAGTGAGGAAGACATGCTTGAGCAACAGTAACAAAAGAAGCCACATCTGTTCCTAAACCTTTACTTCGGCTTGTTTCCAACACATTTCAGTGCATTACAGTAGGAGCGCTTGAATCCATTCCATTCTTCCATTGCTGGAAAAAATGGGACAAAGGTAGAGTGTAAAGTCAATCTTTTTTTTCTGTTTCAAACATCAGATGTGTCCCATATGAGGGGAAAAACAATGGGATAGGTTCAGATAGTGAACACTACATCATTCTCAGCTTCTTACATATGTGCGTATGCATGAGTAGACGGGCATGTGTGAGCATTTGTGACCCCTCGTGTGGTAAGTATCTAAGTGACTCATATCATGGTTGACATCTCTCTCTCCCACCTTGCAGTGTCACCTGAGATACTCTTTTCTCCGCCCACATGCCCCGAGGCGTCAGGTGTATGAGGCCATTCATTACCTGTCCATCACAGGGTCAGTCACTGTCAATCAAGTCTCTCCGCCCCTTAACTGCCTCAACCTATCCTTTCCTTTCTTTGTCTTTTAACAGACCGTCCTTTTGTTTCCTCAGCTTTTAATGTTCTCTGATTACTGTTGTTTTTCAATTTCATGGCCATTTCTCCCTCATAATCAATTTGCAGAACATGCCCATTACTTATTACTGTTTGCCTCAGTTGCAATTGTCTTTGAATTCAATAATCATTTTCGTTCCTTTCTGCTCTGTAATTGAAGCAGCGAAGTGTGTGACTGTGTTTTTCTTTCAGTCTAGTCAACTCTGTCTCTCTCTCTCTCTCTCTCTCTCTCTCTCTCATTTGCTATTTGTGTCTCAAGTATTGTGTGAGCAGAGTGGCGAAACTGTGCACAGTTGGATCATTGTAACCAAAAGAAAACCGCGTTATTTACACTTGATAAAAAACACTTTAAAGACGGTCACACACATAGACAGTCACACGAGGGATATGCCCACATACAGTAGAGTCACACAAGAAAAGGAACACACACACACAAGGACGTATTCTCTCTGTCTCCCACGCCAGCATTTTAATTAAAAGCCAGCCAACTCCCAAATGTTGTGAAACTGACACACACAGGCAGCCCCAGTATTTACAACCCCATGAATTACATTTTCATGCTGAAAACACAACACTAATAAATCAAACTTTTCACATTTAATGCGGGATCCGGTGACAAAATATGACAAAGTTTTATGCTGGGCTTTCATTTCCTAATGGTTTAGGCCGTACCTCTCTCATTCATCCCCTTTTTTTCTTCCTTGTCAACTTCCATCACTGTCCTCATCTATCCTGCGCTCCTTTCTCTAGCCTGCACCTCCTGAATTTCCTTTCAGTGTTACTTCTTCTACCTCCTTCCCTTCTCCTTTGTCCTCTGTTTTCCTCCTTTTTTCTTCTCCTGCACCCCCACACACTTCTCTTTCTCCTCTCATTGGGAATAGGAGGTAATTTAGAGCGATGTAGGTTAATGACAGTGGAGACTTGCGTCGGCCACAGTGGCCTGGTGTCTGGAAACACGCCTGGAATCCAGACTAGGACATCTGACATCCTCTTCCTCTTACTATATGCACTGATGAGCTCTGAGCAACTTTTAAATCACATAAACCTGCAAAAAAAGTGCCCTATTTTCTTGATGATTTCGATAGGCTGTGGCTACAAAAGCTGGACAAAGGCTGTGTTTTCATACCTTCCCCCGCTGTCCAGCTGATACCAAAACAGAACACTGTATGCCCTCAAGCATAAAATATTTAGACTTTTCTATAGGTAACTCCTGCCCAAACCCATCTCAGTAGGCTTGTCGAAACAGCCCAGCCCATCTGTCGGTACAGTATAGAAGAGGGCATTAATCAGACAGCACTTGACCATAACGGACCCCCTCTCAGCTACCCCAAACATCCTTCAGTTCTCACATAGTTGTTTGTCAATGTCTAGCCCACTCTGCAGAGAAGCTACAAAACCTTCCTTTGTTTAACCGGTTCTTAAAGGCGCCCCAGCGATTAAAACTCTCCTCGGTGGCAGTGGAGGAGGCAGTGGCTATAGCATCTCCCGCTGAGTTGTGACAGGCTACTGTTTACCAAAACTCACCCTCTCTTCCCCCCCTCAGTCGTCTTTGCTTTCTTTCTCTGTGATTCTCCCGCACAAAGGGAGGCTGCTCTGACAGAGGGGGAAGCCCTAAGGCAAACAGAGGCCCAGGCAGGAGGACAGAGGACCATTGATGGCCAGTGTATTGACAGAAAGACACCTCTGCTGGATGGAAGGGAAAACGGAGAAAGCAAATGGGACACAAAAAAAGATGAGCTGCATGGGCATCCGTTCACTAAGCCTCAAGTTAACATACTATTTTGGTGCCACCAACATTTCTGGGAACATAATGATCATAGGAGGAGCATTAGTGGTAAATTGCAAAGCCAGGCTAAATCTGACAAGCTCAGCTCTCTACAAGATATTAGTCTGAAAACAAATGTTCACTCAAAATGGACCCAGACCAGAAGCTGAAAACCAACCAATCTGTCATCTATAGGGAGTCTGTATGGTGGTTTACGCGGCACAAAGATAGCACTTCACTCGGTACACATATTTGCTTGTCCAGTTGTGTGAAGAACAGTTGCTTTATTATGATCATTATTTTGAGAGTGCCTTCTTCCTATACACCACCATAGCCTATAAGATGGTCTGACTGAAATGAATGAGATGGCTGCTTTTTTTTAGGTAGTGATGTGCTACTCTGCAGCATTATGATCAGTACAGGGTAAAAGGTATCAACATACTTTGTATAGATGGAGTGTTGTACTGAACTGAAATTTTTGAACCAGTAACTGTCTGGATATACAGTAGACTAAGTTAAAGAGAAAAAAACTAAATGCGATATCCCGACATGCAGAGACTCGTAGCTCATGGCTAACCCTTACTTGAAAAAACATACAAAAGTAGAAATTCTTCCAGCTTGTGCTGATGCACCTCTCCGCACCCTAAACTGATCACTACAAATCTCTCTATATAAACCAAATGATGCAAAACTAATTTAAAACTCCTTTCCCAAAAAAGGAGCTTACAGATTTTTCTAAGCTGAAGATTTGCAACAAAGACCAGCAACAACCAGTAAGATCCAGGTTCATTCAGTGCATTTACTCCAGGATGGGTTTATGTTGATACCTCTGTGGATGAGACTTGCTAATTCTCTCCTGAGCTTGAAAAGATACCTTTCCACAGTAAGCAAAGTGAAAACTGTGGAATAATGTGGAATGCTGTGATTGATCAGTGCTCTTCATTGTAATGCATACAATTGTTGCTCACTTTGGTTAGGCCTTGACGCACCAGTAATGGGCCATGGTAAGCTAGGTAAATAGAAAGAAGAGGAGAAATCTATATCAAATATCTGGCCACGTTTTCCTGTAGTTCAATAGCAGATATTCACTGAGTGCATATCTGTGATTTCACTGTTTTTGCCTGAGGCAAATTTAAGGTTTATTATCTGCTCTGCAATTAGCAGGCAATCTGCTCATTATCAAGCCAATTACCCTGCACTAATAGCATGCTTAATCAATCTCATTTTATCAATTATTACCGTTTAAGGAGGTGAGTGCCAGATAATGACGCAGTAATTTGAAGTCAGAAAGAGTTGAAGAGATAAGAACTAAGTTGTTTTGACTGTGAACTGGTGTGCGTCCTGCGATTGAGCACATGTGTGCGCGTACCGAAACAGAGCATTGGGCTGCGTATTCTTTAGCATTTAATGTGAATGTGGGTGCACTTTCATATGCTTAAAAAAAAAAAAAAAAAAAAGAGTGTGCGTGTCTGTGTGTTTGTGTGAAGTTGAGCATGTGGAAATGAATAGGAGCCTGTGAAGCGGCAGGAGTGTGTGAGGTGGTGTGTGTTGTGCTTGTGGCGGCAGCTGCTCTGAATGCAACATTGTCCTCTGAAGATAAGAGGACGGGGCCGCGGTCACAACTGTAAGACTTATCAAAAGGGACCACGCACCATTACACAGCTATTCTGACAGCCTCAAACCCACCATTACACACACACACACACACACACACACACACACATACACACAGACAGATTCACAAACAGCCCATATGGATGCATGCTTGAATAGATTTGCTTGAGCATACACAAAGATAAATTCTATACATTCTATAATCCATATGGACACATGGATAGACGGGCAAAACTGCCTACGCACAGAGACATAAATAAACACACACAAATTTACAAAAAGACGCTCTGTTATAGAAAACACCCTGTCCATGTTTACAAACTACAGCCATTTTTTTTACAATAACCCCCTCAAGTAATCTACAGTATGTGCTCTCCTGGCAGAAACACAATACTTACACATACATCTTTTTCAGTCTATCTTTGTGGGGACGTCTCATTGACAAAATGTATTCCCAAGCCTCTTTAACCTCACCCAAACTTTAACCCAATTCTAACCCTTACCAGAACCAAGTTTGAAACCTCAAAACATGGTGGGGGTCCAGCATTTCAGTAACAGAAAAATAATCAGACCTCACAACATGAGTGGGCTGTCAGTGTTTGATCCCCACAAATATAGAAAAACACACACACACACATACACTTTCCTAGCCATTACCCATGGATGCCCACGTGGGATGCCCTGAAGGGGGCACAGAGGACAGGGTATCATTTTCAGAGGGAACCTATTGGCCCATGTAGCCCTCGCCCCACAGGGCAGGTTATGTGTGTGTCTGTGTGTCATGACGAGGGGGGAGAGGGCGGGGTTGAGGGGCGTTAATTACCTGTGTGCTTCTCCTGCTGTGGGAGGCACAAAGGTCGCCCCTGCCGAGGGGCTAATTATTAGGAAAAGAGCTTTTTAATTTACCGCTGTCTGCTGCCATTCCAGAGAGGAAGAGAACCATGTCATTCAGCGTCTCTGCATACGCTTATGTGTGTTGAGGCTGAGGACTAAAATGGCACACCATGCCTGAACAGGTGGCCCTCAGTCTGACCCTGTGACCCCTGAGGACATATACACTTTATCTGCAGTTATACTGTTTCCCAATGCCCACAGCTGTCAATCATTTAAGGTGGACTGGAGGTGGATTGAGTAACAGAGGCATGCTGTCTGGTCAGATGATGTAACATTTGAGAGAAAAGTGCTGGTGGAAGACAAAAAAGACATTGTATCATATTGGACGGTGTGTATGTGCTAAAGTAGAATGAACAGAGAAACATATTGCAATAGAATGTTGATTACTACTTTTACTTTTACATTTATTTGAGAACAAAGTTCTTGCAGTAAAAGTTATTGCAAGGCCACGAGTAGAAAAATTGTTCACGCAAGTAGCCAGTTTGCCTCATAAGACATCCGCAACAGGGTCTTGATGAATGATAAAAAGTTGTATGAATGGCCTTTGTATTGTATGACCTTTGTTTGGTGCCTGTGAACTGAATGAGTATGAGGAAAAAAACAGTATGGAATTTGTTGTCGTGTTAAACTTCCATTTACAGTTCTGATTAGAAATGATAATATTATCCCAGTACATTGCATCACAATACTTTGATTCTGTGATACTTGATCCACAACAAGACAGTCATCTGTGATACATCATGATGTCTGTGTAAATGAAAAAAAAAAAAAAAGCATAGGAAGTATGTATTTATTCACTTGGTTCTGGGGTCAGTTTAACAGAATGTGAGTCACACACACACACACACACACACACACACACACACACACACACTGGCTGCAACTTCCATGTCCACGTGTACCATGAGTTTTAACAAATACTTGTATTTGGCACCAGTGTATCAATAACATATGACAAGAGGAAGTAATGCGATATATTCCAATATTGATATTTTGTCCCAAGCCTAGTTCTGATATTCGTAAGATACTAAATACGTACCATCCATCCAACAATGACACTGTGAACCCACACAGGCTGGCATACACACACTCGCACACAAGTCTCACATTCCCTCTGACACCTAAACTCACCCCATCCCACCCCAATTCTTCACCAGTCTTTTAACATGCACCGCCGCAGCTGCACCCTCGCAGCAAGGGGTGGGTGGGGGGGTCCGTGGATTTTTCAATCAGCGCCAGCTCCTCTGTTTGAAATATTCTGTTAGGTTGCTCCCTCCATGCCTTCCGACAGTCTGTCAGATCCTGCTCCGTCTGTCTCCCTGCTCCGTCTGCAAATCAATGAGCTCAACCACTCGCCCGCACCCCAACCCTCAAAGCACCCCCTGGCCCGAAAGCCAGCATGGGGTCCCAGTTTCCTGACACACAATGATCTCTCAATTTGAGGGGAAGTAATCCATTTAGCTTGTGCACACGGCCTCTATTTTGGGGCCTCTATCATAATGTTTCCCCCCCCGCCTGCTTCTTCTTCACACTTGCCCCTGTTGCAGCATCTCATGATTTTGCAGCCGTACATTTAGGAGGCGTCAGTGCTGAGCTGATCAGCGCACGGCTGGTTTAGTCTTTTCGGCCAGCTTTGTGAATAAGTCAGGTCAATTTCTGTCACATGCTTCAACATCTGCTGGATTGGGCTGTTATTCTTGGACTCTGTATGTATAATCTGCTTGAAATACGACATTCACATTAAGTACTATTGTACCATGATCATTGAAAACTAAAAAAATTTGTATAATTTGCTACTTTTGATGTCTCTTTTTTAAAGACAACTGTGTCTTCCTTTGCTTTTCCTTCTTGGGAAATCGACAGTTATGTGTGAACCACAATGTTTATTACACGCAAAAAATAATGCATTTTATGTTTAAGATGAACAGAACAATGACAGAATAGCAGCATAATAGTTACCAAACATTTTTTTTAAATAGACAGGTGTTATAGATGCTATTAAATAAGCCACAAACTACACATTGTTTGATGATATATCATAAACTCAAGGTTTCTAGTTTTCTAGCTTTGTATTCATTTAATTTAGCTTTTTCCCCAAATGTGTTCCCAATGTCAAGAATGAACAGTTATGTTGTTATTGCAACGTACATAAGTTTTCGTACAATTTCACACTTTTGTTATTATATTATGCCTATCCATCCTCTTGGACATCTTTTTATACATCATATATCTTTATAATACTGACGTCTGAATCCCAAATATGTGGCGGGCTCTTCTTCATAGTAGCACAGCTCTAACTGCAGTGTTGTAAGTATTTCAAAGGAGAACTCAGAATTCAGCAGTGTAGAAGTAATACGTGATGTTGAGACGACAGTGAATCCCATCTGAAATGAGAGAGACTTGTCGGCCCCAACCTCTGCAGCGAAACTAACCGGCTAAAGGTGTCAAGCTAAGAGGTCACGACTCACACACACATACAATAAGACATAGAAGCTCACATGTACACACAATCCGAAGATGGGCCTCTGTTGCCATGGGAACAACCTGCCAAATCCTGTGAGTGAGACGTATTTAAATGGAAATCTCTCTGCTCCCTCCCCCCCCTTCAGAAATCCAGATTCATTTCAGACACCCCAGTTACTCTATCCTCGCCTCTTTCTCCGTTGTCTTAGTGTGTTTGGCTATGGCTGGTCGCACTGCAAAGGCAGCCCTGCCCAGAGGTTTTTAAGCAGATTATCGGCCCTCGGGTGAAACTGGTTGGGGGCAGGGGTGTGCAGAAACTAATAAACACAGAGAAAAAAAAAAAAAAAAAAGACAATAAAGCCGTTTGGGGAAACCGAGTGAGAATGGGAGGAGGCTTGGCAAAGAATTAATTCAAATGGTCATGTTCCTGCTTGAAACAGACTAATTCAAGCTTTAATATGGATTTACAAAATGATACAGAGCCATTTGGGGATGAAGCTGTAAGTGAACACTGGTGCGGAGGGAAAAAGTTGAGGCTTTAGGATTTGGCATTTAGAGTATGTGACACAGCCTAAGTGGTGAATTAAGGATGCGTTTTTTTCCTCTTCATTTGTTCAGTAAAAGCCAGTATGCTTCAGAGATGCTGGGCCTGATGTTAATGTTCTGAAATATAAGAAGATAATTGGACTGTATAGGACAAAGCGGGATGAGACAAAATAGGAAAGAGGAGTGAATCAAATATTTTTATCCTCCAGGATGCTCTTTCTGTTTTAAAAAAGAAACTAGATTTGGTCTAAATTAAGACTCTATATGCCTTCTGATACTTTGCATTCTAAGAAAGTAGAAAGACTTAATCTTACTGCTGTGTGGGTAAGAGAGTTGTTAGAATTGTTTTATTTCTTTTCTGTCTGCAGTATTGCAGCTGATCAAGACTGGATTGCCAATCAGGTGATGCAAGCAACTGGTTCCCCCGTGAACCTTCAGGGCCCCTCAAAGTCCACTGGCTCATCGTTTTTGATAGTCTGAAGAGCAGCAGGCACATAAATGAAAAGAACTCTCAAAACAGATCTAACATTATCACAACCCAACCTTGATGTCTTGTTTTCCTGCAAAAAAATCTAGTTTTAGGATTTTTCAAATTTCAGTTCATATAGAGTAAATAATGATGCAAGATACACGTGTAATTGATGAAATCACCACAAACCGACAGACACATAGTGAAGCAAGGAAAGCACTGATTTGCGTCCTTGTGTATACAGCAGTGGGTTTTTTTGACAGTGAGCAATCTTTTTTTTTTGGCTTCAATGGGCAAAAATGTCAAAAAATGTCAATTATTTTTCATTACATTTTAATTCTAGTGGTGCGAGAGGAAACGAGACTGCTGCATCTACTGTTGGCTCTGTTTTCAGATTGTAGAAATTGACAAGACGTTTTGGCAGCCCGGTGTTTCCAGACAGGGGGGGGGGGGGTCAATACGTGATTGACAGCTATAATTACAAATCACTGTTAAGATTCCGTCAGATGAGGGTCTACTGCTCTACTCCATGGCTCCTCACAGAAGCTTGGAGAAGTGGTCACACTTGGTCAAACTGCTTCAGGTCATCTATATATTTAGTCTTTTGATTCGGGCAGAGAGGAGAGACCTGCAGAGAATGTGTTTTTTTCAAATTCTGGTGTGTATTTTCCTACAGCTTTAAGTGTTTAGTAAAAGTATGTAAGCATTAGCAGTAGAATGTACTGAAGTACGAAATAAGTAGTAATTGTGCAGTAAAATGGTCTCTGTAAGTGTTTTACTATGTTTGTGGATTCATATCACTGCTGCATTAATGTGTATGGTGTACTTTACTGCTGTAAATGTTAAATGTTGGACTCGTTTTACTGTTGGATAGTTTTAATCTACAGTACATAATGTTCATATATGTTCTCTAGCTTCACTGTCCGGTGAGAACCATATCTCATACAAGCCTTGAGACAAAAAGCCAGACCAGCCAATACATGAGCTCTGCTCTTGATTTAGATGCACTTCATTATTTGAGTCCACCAGCACCAGCATTAACTCATTTGCACATTTGGATCCAGTAACAATTAGGGGCAGTACACATTTTTGACTAAGGTGCAAATGCAAAAGCCAATGATCAGATGTCATTTTGCACATCAAGACATCACTAGAGGCCCATAGCTCATCTTTAAACCCCAGACCTCCACAGCGGATTAATCCAGCCGTGCACCTGGTCGAGAGATTTGAACCAAAACCAGTTGAGCTCCCTGTCTAAACTGAAAAATCCTGCTGCCTCATAAGTGTGTCACTGCCCTTGTGCTAGCATGTGTGTTTTACTACATACGTACAGTACATAAACATATTTCAGACCTCTTAACGCCCCCAGTAGTAGCAGTGTTAGTCTTGAATAGACACTGATACCTTGGGCCATTAACGTTAGCCTCGACCAGGCTCCTTGGGGAGTACACCACATAGTGGATGATTCTTCTTGTTCTACCAGCTCTGCCGCCCACAGTCTTGCTCCTTAGTGTTTACCTATATATTTTACTCTGACGGAAGGAACAAATTAATCAGCAAGTGCTCTCTGTAGCACCGTGCAAATGTGCTGCTTGTGACTAATGATAGTTTGAGGTTAATTTGTACACCTCGAAATGTGTCTCCTGTGGAATGAGAATGTGTATGTGTTGATGCAGTCATGCGTACACACACTTGCTTATGTTACATTTACTGCACTCCCATGGGCGAAGAAAATGCTGTTCCTATGGTGGTATTAATGAATCACTTAGCTAGCAGTTACAGCTGCTTTAGCCCATATAAATAGATACTCCAGCCTGTTTTACATTTTAATATGCATCATTTAGCCTTCTTTTACATACCACACACATGCACTCATTTAAAGAACTTTAAAGCCGCTTACCCGCCTTTTTAAATGGAATTCAATGGAAATCAAGCATCACTTTGCTGTCATTTAGTGACTCAGCATATGTGCAGGTTGTGCCAGAAATGTGTTTCAAATGTATTTTAAAAAAGATGAAAAGTATGTAAATATATATGTACTCAGTGGTGGAATAATTATGCAGATCCTTCATGAAAGTAAAAGTACAGCAATGTAAAAAAAAAAAAAACTGCAATCACAAGTGAAAGTCCTGCATGAAAAATCCCCAAGTTAAGTAATTACACAGGTATTAACAGCGAAATGTTGCACTGGTCTGGTCCTTCTGACTGATATATTATTATATATGGCATCATTAGATGAAGTATCAGTGTGTTATAGGAGGAGGAGCTAGATTAAAGTCTGAATATATACAGGGACGCAAGATTAAACTGAGGGTTTATCACATGCTAATAAGAGAAGAAAGGAGACAAAACAAAGCTGCGATGCACAAATCCGTTTTCAGTTTGTAGACTTTTTCCTTAACCCTTTATTTTTGGTGACATATTGGATGATTTGATGATTCGCTGCTATCACTGTTTGGTGGAGCTGTTAACAACTCATAGCAATATAAAAACAACACACTGCTTTTTGTAAGATGTCAGAAGCCAGAAAGATTGGAAACTGCTGGTTTAATCTTTAACAATGTGTTTTTACAATGTTTTTACAAGCTTGTTATATTATCCACTGTGCAAAAGCCCCATCTTAAAAATAGTTAAAGCTGTCCAATAAATGTAGTGGATAGAAAGTACAATCTTTCCTTCTGAAATGTATTGGAGTGAAAGTGGCAAAAAAATAAAATAAAAAAATGGAAAGCGCTTCAAAATTGTAGGTGCAGAACTTGAGCAAATGTAGCCAACTTTGTCCACCACTGTATTTACTGAAAACGATTTATACAAAACATCAATATCTGTATTGTTTGCATGCATGTGAATTTAAATATGCAGAGTGGCTTTGAAAGCCTAAAGCCTCTTTATTAGATCCCTAACTCTCCTTGAGAGAAATGCGGCAGTGGTTGGCATTTTAGAGCAGCACTAGATTAATGACGGCAGATACTGGCAACCAGCGTGACACACTGTTGAGCTCATTATATAGGCAAACCCCCATTTAATAAGCATAAATCTGCATACAAGTTAAATGCAACTTTAACTTGTATGACCTCATCATATATCACCTTTCCAGCACTGTGTCATTGGATTAAATCAGCTGAATGACATTATGCCTGCCTCTACGCCAAGTCACTGGATCTTGAATTTTAGTCTGTAGGTGTTTTTAGTGCAGGCCAGTGACGTAGTGCTGTAGAAAGAAGTCACGCTGAGCGCATCAGTTGCAGAATAAGTGGATAAAGGGGAAGGGCAGAGAAAGCGAGACAGACAAGTAAACATCTAAGCCACTTATTTTCACAGACAAAGGAAAGACATTTGAGAAATGATACTTGAATGATTTGATTTTCCCCCTGAACAATTCCAACCCAGATTGCTGAAACTAACCAGAAGAAAATAAAGTGGTCTTGCGGTTGTCTCAGAAACATTTCCCACAGCTTTGTTGTCTTTCCAGACGTTTTCCCCCAAAAATGATTTTCCTCCATTATAATACACCCCTGGGTTCTGCTGTGGATTCAGTGTGTAAGATGTTTTCATGTGTCCCCTGCCAAACGTTCGCTCTCCGCTGAGCATGTTAACGACCACCCCAGATGGACTGCATCACTTCCTCTGAGAGCCGCCTGCGACTGTTCAAAGTGAGAGAGAAAGACGGGGAGACGGACATAGAAGGGGGAGGAGAACATCGCTGGATAGTTTTACATTTACAACTCAATAAGTAAGGTTTTATGTCCAGTGACGTGGGGGAGTCGCTGTATATCCAAGTTCAACTTCCACGCAAAAAAAGTAGACTCACATCATTGTAGCGTTAATGTGCGTTTGCCAGTCCTTGGAAATCAGACAGATCAGACTCCGGGAAAACCACTGGACTGTGAGGCAGCAGTTTCGGTGTAGCCAACACATTTGGTATTAGTGAGAAAAGATATGGTTGTTAAAGGATGAAAAGATTTCTCTGAGCATCGCAAACAGTCATGTGACCCATAAAATCTGAATAGTCTCAAACAGCTGTAATAGTAAATGCCATTCATGTGAGCAGGCTGCCAACAGGAAGTCAGGCGGTGCAGCCAGAGACCTCAATGTGCATGCTCTATTGGCCAAAAACCATGGAAGCCTCAGAATCCCTGAAAAACATTTCTTGGAACGTTATTTGCATCTCCATGGTCCGCTGTTGACATATATCACAGTTTATTGACCAGTGTCCACTTTGGCAGTTCGACTTTAATGTACGGTAATCTAAGCGTCTGTGCACACACTTTCCCTGCTCACTGTGGAATTTTTACCAACGTATTTTGTAGGTCCGTATCCAACAACCAATTTTGTCAGTCTTTTTTCAAATAAACTATCTGGCAATCTGAACATCCACTGGCGTTAGTTTCAGTGATGAAACTCATTATCATAGTCTAATGCAATAGAGTCATGGGAATATATTATTGAGCATTTCAAAATAAATAAAAGAATACAGCTGTGTATGATGCGAGATTTGAGTTGCAGCCTATTTGTTTTGCCGACACGTAATGCCAGACCATATGGATTTGTTGGAATAGACAATCAGCCCGCAGGTATATCTATTTAAATTAAGGTCTTATAGCATACTTATTGCGATTTAAACATGAAAAGCAGGGTGTAAATGAAAAAAAAGGAAATGTTTCAAATGAATTCACAGTATGCCGACTGTCTTTTCCAGATTACTATTGTAACAGCATATCATCAGTAGGGCAAAACAAACCTGTCTCACATAGTCTAAACCCACATAGTCTAAACCCACATAGTCTAAACCCAGTTCACATTCCCTGTTAGTGGGTGAACCTGAATTGTGTTTCACAACAGAAGGAAGAGCCATCATCGCAGGATCAAAAAGCAATATTGCTATGAATGCCTGAGTTCGACAATCCAGTTGTCGCTGCAGTAACTTTTCGGACACCTCCTGCTTAAAAGCCAAAGATTCAGAAGAATTGTGAGACCACTTCATAGTCAGTATTCATACTGAAAATCAAGATCAAGCAAACGTTTGCCTTTCTGCTCCTGGAGAAGTTTGAGAGACATGGGACACAGGGTCTCTTATCCGTTAACCACCAAAACATGTTGTCATTTTGTTTAAGTGCGCCAGCGAGCCTTGCTAGATAATTATAATCTCCATTGTTTACAATTCCTATTATTCCTGTTATTCTAATGCAATAAAAAACCTAAAGAATCTCACTTGACTGAGGGGGTCTCTGACAGATAACTCATCAACTTTCATGTTTTGACTGTGCACGCTTTTGGTTATATCACCAAAAGAAGTGGTTTAGATCTGTCTTAGTTTATTTGCTAGGTAAAACTGAATCAAGCCCAATTTGTAATCTGTAATTATGACAAATTACCAAAAGCACATACCTAGAGCATAAGCTCGCTCCCTTAAATACACATACGCTCCTTCTCACTCATACATACAGTATACACCTGCCAACTAGCCTCCCTCTTCTTGAGCTCAGACAGTAAAAGTTAACAGTGCAGGACACAGACCTGCTTCGAACTATCACCACCTTAACTCCTCCTCCACCTCATCTTCCGAATAATACCCTGACCCCTCACCCCCCCCCAGCCTTCTTCTATTCCTAGCCATTGGGCCCATAGAGACCCACCCGACTTTGGCCTGAAGAACTCAGTAAACTCCTAGCACTGAATCCTGGCCTGTGGCCCTTCAGCCTCACTTTTCACTCTGATCTCTAGGCCAGGATGCAGTTGGATGGATGTCAAGGTGGAGGAGGGCCAACCTCCAATTCCCTGCTCCTCTCTCCTGTCCCAGGAACTTGCTGGATGGATATCAGCCCCAAACAACAACTCCCTCTTCCTCATCCTCCTTTTCTCCCTCACTTTAGCCTCATATTTCACTTTTCTTATGTGGGAAGTCCCTCTATCTCTCACTCAAATCCCCCACCTCTATACCACATGGCTTTCTCCATTTAATGTTCTGGTGTTTGTGGTCCATTTTGTCTAAATCAATATGTGCATAATGAAGAATATATTGGATCATTCTGACATTTAGATCTGTATATATTTGCATGGTTTTTTTTTTGAACGGATGGCTCTGCAGAAGGTCAGAGGGAGATGCGGTTTCATGTTTAGTTTGGATCCACTTTGACAGTGATTTGCTCGGCTTCTGCTAAATCTCACATTGTTGTAATGTAATGGGATGTGAGCCACAAGGTCAGTTTGGTAGCGTTTGCATGTTTTTTTCTATTTTGCATTGTGCATATTTCTTTTTGTGTATTATTTTAGTCCATTCCGTATCCTTATGTGTTTATGTGGATGTTTGCATTGCTTTCTCACTTTGTCTCCCTCACCCCATGGGTTTGTTGGTGTGTTTGTGCACTTGTGTTTGTGTGTGGTTAGTTGAGGTTGATGAGAAACCCAGTGTTTGGCAGGGGAGCCATTGTGGCTCCTGCTCTGTTTATACAAGTTTTTGGCATGATGTTTTTTTTTTTTTTTTTTTGTGAAAAGCATACTGTTTTCCTTTGGCCTTACAAACAGCAGCACACACACGCGCTTACTATCGTCTGCAGCTTTCATTTTCACATCATTCACTTCACTACTGTAAGAATCTGCTGTAAAACCTGAGTTAAAAGCCAGTCAGATCAGGATGAAGGAATTAGAATTAATCAATCTTGTAAAACTGCTTATGCTTCACACAGCCACAGGCCTTACTCAGCGAATGAGTCACTCTCTTGTTTGATTCTGCACAAGCTTTACTGACAGAGTGTAGCAGGAAAACAATTTAACATCTGCTGCGCAATAAATTACGGTTTCGTACCTAACCAATTAAGTAATGGTCAAGTTTGAGTTTCTTAGGAATCAGCGTGACTCACAAGTCACAACAGAAAAAAAAACTCTCTTTGACTTATAGAAAACCATTATTATTATTATTCAGAAATGGCGAGTGGAAGGAATGAGCTGACAACATACCTCAAAATCATTATAATGATAATTTCTGCGCATTTGCCGACAGCTAACATCCAACTGTATGGCTAATTGTGCGGAAATTGCTGAAGCTGATATTACACTTTATAGAGTGAAATTTCAGTATATTTTAATCTGCTGTTATCACAGACACTGCTTCCACAGACACCTTTCAATATAGTTGTACTTTGGCGGAGGAAAGATTACATATGCATTTTGGAGAAACTTTTAAGGAGTGATCTCATCAGTTTGGGACTCATTAAATCAGTCCAATTTCATTATGTCTCAGTTGTTTCATGGATGCATTTAAATAAGCTCTTACTTTGTTTTCAGATTTCATTGTCGACACCTGCTATTTATTGATTAATAATACTGTAAATTCAGCTTTATCTAAAAGATCCCAGTCTTGAAATGTTAGGTTGGGTTTTCACTGTCAGCTGTAAATCAAACAGGATATGTGTTTGCTTGTTTTTTTCTCCCACAAAACACGCAGAGGAGGTTGACGGAGTTCGTTCAGACCAAGGCTGAGTGTGAAAACGTTCCTCCCCAAATATCTCCATAAGTCAGGGTTTTATGAATGTTGCCTGAGAGATAAAACTTAGGGGGGAAATTCCATATACATGCGTACTGCTGTGAAGTGCACTGTAATAACTGAAGGAGACTAATATTGTTTTATGAACTCCACGTCTCTCCTCTAGTTGCTGAACAGTAAGTTGGTACTGTTGGTACTAAAAGTGGGGACTGATAAAACCTCCACATTGTTCTTTGTCTGTGATATTGATCTCTAGCATAATATACTGCCTTTAAAATAAGTGTCAGACTGAACTCTTGTTCCTGATTAAGAACACTTTAGTTTGCTTCCTGAGAATTTGGCCCCCTACGTATCTGGCGTGAACATATTTCTTGCGCTGTATCTGGATAGTGTCTGGTAAGGCTGAATTCCATTTTTTCTTGACATTCATTCTGCCTCCAACATAGTCAAAATGAATTTTCCTTTCTCTGCCAAACATAGATTGCTGTTTATGTGTTTTCCTCTCCCAATATTTATATCCTGTAAAGGTAAATACTGTCTCTTGAGTGTTGCATTATCCCGACAAATCTTCACTAAGCTGCCTGTCACCTGGTTGAATCCGCATGACAAAGCTTATTTCCAACTACATGACATCAACTGCGTCAGTCCTCTTTTACATCTTATTTGGATGATGAGATGTCGAATAGACCTTTGGTGTATTTACATCTGGATTTCATGTAATGTTTGTCTTTTAGTCTGAGTGCAGTCCAAAACCAAAATAAAATCTTTTTCCATTCCTTAGCAGTAAATGGATCATAATTTCCTTCGAGTGCATCAAGGAACATGCTGTACATCTTTTTGGCAGTTTACTGCCACAATTTGGCCTTCACATCTCATTTTCAAGATAAAGTAAGTGCCGTAGTTTGGACCAGTTACAGCGGACATTTGGCACTTACGACTCTGTGATCACTTAGGACTGTTAACCAAACCAAGTGGAAGCACTGTCTATTCAAAGCATGCATAATTGATTTTTACAATTCCCGACATCTCTCTGTGTGCTGTTAGCTATGCACTGACCCAGCAACAGCCAGCGAGAATATAGTTTGATGGGGAAAAAATAAAGAAAAGTGTGGAATGATACTTACCAACATACAGACTGGTGTTGGGGGGAGGGCTGTGGATTGTGCTTTAAAAGTCACATTGGAGTCAAAGGCTCACAGCAAGATTTCAGTGTATAATCCAAATTATCACTGACGAACTGCCAAGAGCGGACTCTTTAATGGCTACAGAGCACATGAAGTGATAATGTAGGTTGATAAATATTCCAAGGTCAATAACAACAGAAGCATTTTACCTTTATTCATCAACAAGCAGGAGCACAACATGACTGTCAGTTGTCTACTCTGCCAGTGTAGAGACTGACTAATGTGCAAAATGTGCTGAAATCTAATGATCTGCTGTGCCTTCTGCCGTAGCATGTAAGCTTAAAGAAATTATGCAATCAAAGCTGCTAGAGACAGATTTAGTTTTAATGCACCTTGATGCTGACTTAGATGAGAAGTAAGATGTACTTCACGCTTTTGTCATGCTACAGCTGCTCACTGTTATCCCCTCACCTAACAAAACAAACAAACAAACAAAAAAAACATCCAAAAAAGAAAAGGATGGATGGATGGATGGATGCTGCGCAGATGGACGATACCTTCTGGATCAGGGTAAGTTGTGGTTGTTTGGATAAAAAGCGGACCTTACTGTTTTAATCAAATTGACATCCAACCAGGCTTACTTTATAAAATGAAAACAAGCAGAACTTATTAAGACAAGTTGGATCGCTTCATTAAACAAGCGTGTGTGTGTGTGTGTGTGTGAGTGTGTTCAGTCATGTAACGATTCCCCAGCCTCATGGAGCTGCTGCTTTCTTTTTTTTTACAAAGTCACCTTCCACTGCTGCTCTGCTGATACACCTGTTTGTAATAGACTCTGATTAGGGGAGTAATGTTTTGCACCTGTGTCACTTTGCGACACTCAGTCATCCAGCCAATCAGCAGCAAAAGCTGTAAAAGTCAGCCTATGAGCGACAAGGCTTGTAAAAGTCGATTAGACATGAAAGAGGAGCTGGGATTGATGCCGGCCCTTCAGGGGAGGATTTTGGTGGAAGGCTCTCAGTGTAGTTTGGATTTACTCCAGCGGTGGAAAAGATACGCAAGATGGGACAGATAAGTGTTTTGTCAGATGGATGTAGATGAAAACAGGATACTTGGTGTATAATATTTCATATCAGAATGTTCATGTTTACTGTATATCTTTTTTTTTTAGTTACTCACATACCGGACGTTTCTGTGCCTGTTCTTTTATTCCATAGTGTCCCTTTTTTTTTTTTTTTTTGGCGAACTGACAGCTCAGTGACAGGACTCGGTGTGACTAATTCTAACTTCTGTGAAGATTAGTGTATGAAAGAGACACACGATACAGATAAAACACACACACACACATGCACGCACGCACTAATTGTCTCGAATGGGCAAGCAAAAAATGATCTAACTACGCAGACTTCTGGTTCTTTCCCTCCTCCTCTCTCCTTTCTTCTTCTCTCCCATTCCTCTTCCTTCATTTCCAGTCTTCCCCCTCAGGACAGGTTCAGCATAAGGGCAGCTGAGAGAGGGTGAGGATGGAGAGATGGAGGAAGCGAAGGTATGGAATAAGCAGCAGCAGAAGCAGCAGCTGTCCACTAATGAGGTGCTGGGCTCTTACTACAAACCACTATGGACAGATATAGCCAGAGGACAGCCATGCTTTATGTGTCATTATGTGTGTTTGCTTCAACATGTGTATGGGTCCTGTACACATGCCTGTATAGATAGATGGAAAAGAAACGGGAGGATGGACAGTAACTGGTCAGATTCAGGTTAAAGGTAGATGCATACTGTGCGTAATCATCCAATCATGATCAAATATAGAACAATGATTTTACTTGACCGTGGAGTTAAAGGTCCTCAAGCTTTCAACTTAATTTCAAGCATCATCGCTGAATATGCCAAATAAGTAAAACTTCTGGACCAAAAGGAACGTTTCAGTAAATATTTTACATGTGAGGAGAAATGAAAAGACAAAATGGATTGCAGCTCCGCTCTTTACAAGTTGGTTTCTCTACAGTGTGTTTTTAAAATATAAATAAAAAATATTTTACACAAGGTTCATTAGCAGCTTTTTCCGACTCATCAGAAAATGTGCAACAACACATTTAAATGTTGTTGCACACAAAACATTTAAGCATGTCAAACGCATACATAATGGCGTTTATTATAAAGTAGCAGGTGCAGCAGAGCACTCCTTGAAAACTGAAGGGGACAGATTTTGCTCAGGTGAATGTCAATGACCTGCCTGAAGAAATCAGGCTGTCTGACTCAGTGTCTGCGTTTAAGTCTCTCCTAAAACCATACTTTAATCATAAAGCATAGCCTGGTTTTAACTGAGCATTTGCTGTTTTATTGTTTTATTCTGTTTTTACTCTAACTTTTATCGCTGTTGTAATTTGGTTTTGTTTTGTTTTTTTTCCTGTGAAGCACTTTCTTTGACATCAATTAATTTAGTTAGATTAGATTTTGTATATCACGTCATACACATCAATCATGAAAAATTAGGAGCAATAATCGGAGGATATGTGAGATTTGCATAGTTTTAATTGCCGGTGGAACCCCACTGTAACGTCTTGGACTGTTTCAGCGGAATGACTGAAAGAAGAGGATGGAGGACTGAAATGATTTCCTAGCTAACAGTGAACAGATGCAGAGACAGAAGATAGGGGCCAGAGTGCAGAAGCAATGCTCTTACGTTCGTGATTTCACTTCTTATCTTAGTCTGGCTCAATTGTAAGCTAAAAGAATACGGGTTGAAACAAAACATTTGGACCACTCGAAGAGCTTTGATGCACCTTGCCAGATGCCTGAATGGACGTAATTTCAAAGATAAGATTTGTTCTTGTGTGTTCAAGAATTAAATGCATTCATTTTCCCAGGCCTGCTTGTGATCAGAGGAGACGCCTAAGGAGAGAAAGAAGGAAAAAGAGAAATCTCTCTGGTGACATTAATACACAAACACAAAATTTAATCTCAAGTCTATACGCAACTGGTGTTTTTAAAACGGATCAGAGGACGAAAAGGTCAGGTTTTTTATGACTGCGCAGCTATGAAAAAGTCCCTATTTTGCTCCAAAAAGTAGAAAAAATAAATAATAAAAAGATCATCTGCTCCTGTGTAAATAAAGTCAGGTACTGAGAGCAGCACAGGAGCTGATTCTGCATATTTTTCCCTCAAAAACTGAAGGGAAAAGACCCAGAAGGGAGGTGATAGAAGGCAGAGACTTCAGAGCGAGGCAGAGGGAGAGAAAGGAGTCAGAGTTGTGGAGGGCTGTAGCTCACAGTGTTAGGTGCATTTGAAATTTACAGCGTGTGGTCTCTTGCACTAAGCACAGATATTAAAATCATTACTGCTGTGTGTTAGCATAAGCTCTCCTCCGCCGGAGCCAAAGGGCTGTGTTTTATGACTCTTTTATTTAGTAATCCTCAGCGGTTTCTATGAGGCACAGTTTTCCCTCTCAGCCTCCCGTTCTGACTGCGTTCCCCTTATCAAAGAGGGCCATTGTGTGCTTATTATTGAGCCTATAATCCAGTTATCAATCCTTGAACCAGTGAAAAAGTACATACAGTAAGTTCTGAAGGTTGACTCGGAGGCAAATTGATTTAGGGACAATAGCGCACCAAAAGAGAGGAAGAACGTACGGTACAGAGGGTGAAGTCACAGTGCAAGAACACACCCTGTTGTACACACAGGCCCAGACTCTATGTCCTCAGTTTAACAGCCTTGTAAAGAATATAAATAAAATGTGATGAATTTAAAGGCCCTTATTGGTGTATGTGTGTGTTGGTGTGAGATGGCGGTCATCCGATATAAGCAGCAGCACAGATCGGCTTCATTTATCTGGCATTCCTCTGCAGGGTAAACACTCAGTCAGTGCTATGTTTTATGTCAGGCCAGAGAAATTCATTACATCTTATCACACATTCAGGTTTCGAGGTCAGCAGCGAAGCATAAACCCACACATGTACTCAGTGTTTATTATTGTGCACTTACATATTATTTCGCTCGACGTTTTCATAACTCACATACAGGGCAAAGGCCCAGGCTGAAATTCAGTGTTTATTAAATGGGCTTCTATATGCAGTCTGCATGGGGAACCCATTGCTGGCATTCTCAGTGCATAAACAGAAATAAAGAGGCAGAGCAGAGACTAAAAGGGAAAAATAGAAGAAAATGAGAAGTTAAAATTCACAGGGTTGTTTCATCCACATAACCAATTCCCTTTATCCTCAATACACTGCGGGTGAAGGCAAATTTAGCTATTGTAATAAAATTCTACACAGGCTTCAATTTTGGCCCATCATTTAGCCCTACTTGATTCATCAAGTCTTAGTAAACAACAAAAGAAAAATAAGTTCTAGCCTCCTTAACAATACATGCCAAATAGGGTTTTGTTAGATATAGGCTGGAAAATAGACTTGTTTGAGAATTTGCTGAAACAATTGAGGGTGACACTTTTCTTGTGAGGACTGTCTCTCAGCGCTGTTAAATACACCAGACCAGAGGCAAAAATCAGTGCATTTACGTGCAACAAATGACATGCAGGAATGCAAACAGTGTGGCAAAGTCACAGGCAAGAAGAAAGAAAGCAATGATGTTACCTCAAAATACTTCGCTGGGTTGGAGCTGTAACAGGCTGCAAACCCCCC
>JAPQRN010000006.1:6308478-6336001 GCA_037367275.1 Coranthus polyacanthus | reverse complement strand
TAACATGCTTCAAACCCCCCCCCCCCAAAAAAAAAAACCCCATAATTTTTAAAAATACATCCTGGGAATAAAGTTCATGATTTTTGTAATGGAGGCAGAAAACTCAGCGTAAGGTACAATTCAAACCCTGGGCAAATTCAAACAAAATAGAGATTATGGATAGTTGTTTCCACGATGTTATACCTGTCTGCTCCAATCCGCTCTAGAAAAAATATACTTCTGAAAAAGTGAGGCCAAGGCCAACGAATAATAAAGAAATGCCCTTAAATTACCCCCCCACCCCCCATACACACACGCACCTTCCCATCAGCCTCAGACATTTTTTTTTCTACCCTACTGATCAAAGGATGCTTCCACACCTCTTGACCAGCTGGTTTAGCAGAGCCTTGATAGGATTGAATTGAAATACTTTTGAGATGTTCTGTACTAATGTAATGCATTCAGTCCTTGGAGTTTGAAGGCCAAAGAGACGTACTGTAGATTCAGATATGTTGCATTATTTGCCTTTACGAGCTGTTGTATGAGCTAATTACCCCTCAGAGCACGCATACCGAGGTCTTCCCACCCTCACATAGACACACTTTATTGATTTAAACTGTGCAACTCATACAAACTCCCTATCACATTATGTCTGCTCTCACGCTAACCCCTCTCTCTCTCTCCGCCTTTCTCTTGCACACACCGATAACTTACTTGGCCTAGAAATGAGTTTGCTCTTCTGTGGATAGAGGCTCCCTTGTGTACAGGATGGCTTTTCATCTGACTACGGCAGATACCCTTGGCCCAGTTCATCCACAGCTCATCACATGCACATCGATATGGCAGCCGTTTAGGCCGTTTCACATGCTGTTGAACATTACTGACTACATCATTCACTCGGAAGCAGGAAGAAAGGTCAGATCAGACTGTAATTGTGTTGAACGAGAATGGTTACAGTTTGCATGCGTAGTCCGCGGTTGGTGTCTTCCTTGATGTATTCGTTACCGACTAATTAGTCATTATGTGCTTTAATCTGCAGTGCATCAGCTGCTGGAACAGAATTGGCAGAGATCTGAAGCTGCAGAGGAAGAATGAGGGAGTATCGGTGTGAGTGTGCATGTGATATGTGTAACTGTGTGTTCAGTATGCTGCATTCTGCGGTTTGCAGCTCCGGTGACTGATGTCCCGTCCTTCCTGTCTGC
This sequence comes from Coranthus polyacanthus, assembly GCA_037367275.1. NCBI lineage: Eukaryota > Metazoa > Chordata > Actinopteri > Kurtiformes > Apogonidae > Coranthus > Coranthus polyacanthus. The sequence continues at coordinate 6,334,820 of JAPQRN010000006.1, read as the reverse complement.
CTCTGTGGATTGATGTGCCCGACTGCACCGCACTCAAGGCCAACACCGCTCTCCCCAGCCGTCGCTGACTTTCCCTTGGCCTGGCTCAGCTCTCATTAGCCCTCCTGAGCCCTTACTGACCCTTACTAGCCTGGTTTGGCTCTTCTTACTCCACCATGCCTCCTCCTCAGCCCGGCCTGGCCAGGCACAGTTGCTGCATGCCTGGACCCAGCGGCTCTAACAAGTGAATGAGGGGGAGGTTGAACCTTGGGGCCTGCAGATATACGAGCCCTAACTGCTTTTTCATTAAGCTGACTGTCATTATGAAAAAGCCCTTTCTTTTACCTTCCTTTCCTTCTCTCTCCTCCTCCACCTCGTCTGTCTCCCTAATACTTTTACGTTCAAGGACGGAGCAGTCATTTGGTGCTTTACGGTGGAGAGGATCTGGACTGAAACGAAGGTTTGTTCTACTTTGTGTGTGTGTTTGTGTGAGAAAGTGCACTTCAGGGGCGGGAGTTAGAGATTGAGGAGACAGATGAGGAGTGAGGGATAGCCGTTGTGAGGTGATGACCTCAGTATGTGTGGAGATTTAGTGAAGTGTATAAGGGCAACTCACTCTTTTGACAAATGGAGCGGTGTGTATTTCAAGTCATTAGACAGCACCAGCTCCACCACCGCAGAGGCAAACAGAGTGTGTATTGTGTTGAAAGAAGAGTCCTCGCTTCATACTTTGCTCTTTCAGAAAGTGAACAAACAGCCTCACTTTAGTTTCAGTAACTCCATCTTCTGCATTAACCCCTCCAATAAAGCTGATTTTCAGCTCAAATATTTGATTCAGAGTCATGTGCATGTGTTTCATTCTCTTGATTTATTCATCAATGTAATTGGATGTAATGATGGTTTGATGAAAACCACACACGTGCAACAGCAAGCACACTCATGCTTACACAAAAATCTGTGCACACAACCACTTCTTCCTCGGTCAACCCCCTCTAAATTCACCACACATGCAAGGCAGACAATCCTCCTTGACATCTCTGGCATGGCGCGGCTGTATAGCATTTTTATTTTTCTTCTGTCCCAAACAAAGCCCATAACTCAGGCACCCTTTCCTCTCCTGATCGTAAAGGCAGGGTGGGAGGAATGAAAGGCGAGTGGCTGTTTTACGGCGAGGAGTGGGATGTAAATCCTGCGCGTCGTCAAAGCAGAGGCAGCTGGGGTGAAGAAGGCCTCCGTGACTCTGTCTGGGGTACAACTGCAAACAAAAGACGTCTGCCGTCTCCAGGAGTCATTAAGGACCGCCCGCAGCAGCACCTTCATTAAAGGGCCGATCAAACTTCCATACGGCACGTGAGCGTCTGACGCCCTGCATCTGCATCTAATGTGACACAAACTACAGGAAACAGAGAAAGAGCATTGTATCATTCTAATTCTTGCCACCAGTGCATCCCTTTCTTCCTCTTCATCTCCTTCCTCTGCTAACTAGCCGTGTTGGGTGACCATAAGTGCTGAGAGTGTGCTATGCTGACAAGCACAGTGACTGTATTTATGGCTCTTTCATAGGCTCTGCATGAATTAAACATGAGGTCGCATTGTGGCGCGCGGAGGAGTGCCGGATGTAAATCGATAGGTGTTCACTTCGACTGACACAAATGATATCTCCCCTAAGCAGCTCCCTCATCTCCCTCTCTTTCTGTCTCTGTGTCTTGCTGTCATTTTACAACTCGTCCTGGAATAATAATGTTTACCAATGCAACATCACTCGTGCTTAGAAAAACACATGTGAGCAAAACACAGGATTAGGGTGGCTTTGATGAATGTATTCATGCGTCGCACTGAACGGATAAACAGATGAATAAGTAAAATACTATTCGTAGCCTGAAAGGAAACGAAGGAAATGAGAATTACTGGGGCTTGTTTCTCTCTTTCTCTTTCCTTTTCTTTCTCTCTATCAGTGTGTCTGCTGAAGGAGGAGAACCTGATGTAATGACATGTAACAGTGCAGACTGTGTCTTACAACAGGCTACAAGGCGTTTTGACATTTATTAACACACACAGACACACACGCGTTATCTTCTTATAGATATCATTTTGAACAAAGTTATTTTTTTCCCTCAATTATTAACCCCTATCATTCTTGATAGGTCATGAAGCTCAGAGCACAGGGTCTCTCTGATCCGTAGTTTTACTTTTGCTGGAAACTCTAAAACGCCTTTGTCAGTTGTCAAAAGCGTGATTCAGTTTCACAAAGACATTGGCTGAGGTGAAATTTATTTCATTTTTCCCCTTCCTCTTGCTGATTTACCAGCGCAATTGGCTGAGACACAAGTGAAAGTGAACACTCTGCAGCTGCATCACTAGACTCCTTATTCTTCAGTCGCACCTACCCACATATTCCATTTCAGTCTAAAACACTGTACGCCACCGTAACCAATTCAAAGACTCTCTAACTTCCCCTTTGTTGGACTTTTAAAGTCAGATTAGGAAGCTCTTAAAATGTTCTGATGGTGTTTGTGAACATCTCGGTGTCTTGGGTTAATTATTGGAGTACATTACTGTCTGAAACAAGCTCTTACTTTGCAGGTCACGTTGTCTAAGCTGCTGTTGTGCCCTTCTGTCTATTAGTACCTGTCATTGCTTATCGTTTTATGTTTGTCTTTACTCTATACTATTGAGTTAAAAGATTAATTTACTATTTTTGGCCAGAGCTTTCAATCACATCTCATCAATGGATGGCAGTCTTGTAGATGAATAATTTTATAGTTAATTCTAATATTTCCATACCTTCCATACATTCCTTACTTTATTTATATATCTATAATTTAAAGACTTTTGTGATTGTTATCCATTTTTTTTTTTTTTACATTTATTACAGACTTGACAAAATCTTTTAAGACACAAGTCCGAATTTCTATTTATTTTCAGTGTGTAGTTGCACATTTAATTTGATTTGAATAAGCAAAAGTGAAATTATGAGAAATATAAAAGACATTTTTTGTTGAAGGAAGATTTTCTGTTTCTGATCAAATATTATAATAGCGTATATTAAACCTCCTTCTTCTCGTTATTCTTATTATCATAATGTAGAAGTAGTATTTTAATTATGGAGGGATTACATTACTCAGGTATCCAGTAGTAACATTGGTTTGAAAGTAATCCTCCTTCCTCTGAATATTTTTTCCTCCTGGAATGTTTTGGGGTCAGTTTTTCTTTTCACAGGTTCAGTCAGTCGAAACTCCTGTTCCACTCCACTGCCACTAGCCTGTTGTCCCTGTTTTTGAGATTGGATGATTGTTTATAAGTATCATTTGTTCCCAACACACAACGGGACTTTGTGAGGCTTCACTGACACACCTGTTCCGGAGGTCAGAAAGGTTATGACCTGCAAGCGAAGGGGCAGAGGAAGTGCGTCTCTGTGGGTTTAGTGCCTCAAACCAACCCTCAGTTTAGTTCTTGAGTTTTTCTCCATATGATTGGGTCAAGTTTTATTTTTTTTTACACGTTTTATTTTCCCTGTAGTGCCGGTGGTTTGCTTTCTTTATTTTGCTTCCTTTGGTGGTATGTCTTCTGTTTCTGTTCTCTTCCCAGTAACACACACACACACACACACACACACACACACACACACACACTCACACACTGTTTTTATTATTATGTTTGTGAGATTTGTCTTTTATTCCTGATCAACCGTACATGCCGAGTTTGAACAGCTAAAACTTGTTCTAATGTAAAAAAAAACAACAAGTTTATACCTTTAAAGAATGACCGAAGGCCGACAAAATATCTTCATAAATAACCTAAGGACATAATCCTTGTGTGGACATTTGGTCCTTATAAGTGCAGAGTTATCAAACGCACTTACACATTGACTCGCCTGTGATTTTTTTTAAAGCTACTTTGAGCATTCTCACAGAGGCGAGTTGTCTTAATCCACCTGGCTTTGGCTCTCAACTTCCCAAATGCCGACATGAGAGCTGGTCATAACTCATCGCACACACACTTTCACACACACACACACACACACACACACATACCGAGAGTCACACAGCGGCCCCTACTCCAGAGGCTTTCTCTGGCGAGCCATCGGCGCCATATTACATTAAAGGTCAGTTACTGCTTTTCCATTTTAGCGTTGCCTTCCGCCGGTAGCACGCTGGGATCCAAATAAATTGGAGGATTGTCTGTCAGGCCGCCTGTTTGATTTCCTTGGCTAGTTGGGAGTGTTTGACTCCGAGGTAACCACTTCTCTCTCCACCCACTCCTATTGAAGTTACATTTAATGCTCGGCATGAGGAAAGTGTCCTTATATACAGCAGCTTAGCTCTTAAGTATGACCGTGTCAATGAGTATGTGAGGAGTGAGGTATGAACATACCGACGTGATGGTTTTGTGTGTCTACATATTGTGTCTGTGTGTTTCTGGGTTAGACCGTTTCAGTACTGGTTACAAATGACATCGTTTGTCTCCTCTGACACGATGGATGCCATGAAACTAAATATAAATGCAAGCGTTAACGCGGAACTCACTTTTGGTCTCAACTTTTAAAAATGGTAGAAAAAAAAACTCTGAATAATATCAGCGCGGAAGCGGATTAATACATTCAGAAAAGTAATCAAACAACAATTTTAACATTTAATAATATGTAATCAATTATTCAAGTAAATTATCCTGCAAAAAAACTTGAGGATTTTCTTTTGAGTTTTGGGATGTTAAACAGACAAAATCAGCACACTCTGGGAAATGATTATAAATGAAATAAATAATATAAATTCAGATAAATTAAAATTTGATGTACTACAGAATTAACTGTCAATAAATTACTAATCAGCTTAATTTTAAACCTGATTAATACTAGAAATGTTTTATACTTGTTTCAGCGTTCACTTACTACTCTTACTCCACAGGGCCATTGTACCCGTCGGCTAAAAATGCTGAGAGAAAAACCAGGGGTCTATTTTTAAGTGAACTGAATTCCGCACAGTGAGCACACTTTCTTCTTTCCTTTCTCCCTCCACTCACTCTTGTCCCCAATGGACACGTTAATCTCCTCTGTTTCAGGGACTGAGTTACCCTGCAGACACTTTATTTAGACTAGAAAGAGAGAGAATACGCAGAGGTTGGAGGGAGCGGGGTAATGTGGACGAGGGAGGCGAAGGGAAATACAGTCAATGAAAACAACGAGACAACGGCGATGTTAGCGTAAATTCATCACGCTGATTAATTAACGTGTTGCCGCGTTTGTGGAAGAATGTCAAACTTTGAACTTCCGTATCATGTTTTGTGTATGGTTTTGTTTTTAAGCTGTTGAAAGCCTTTCATTACTTTGAGGGTCAGTGACTGTTCTTGACCCAAAGAAGAACCACATAATCCTTCAAATGACATGAAAACCTGAAAATCACCAGAAACTCAGTTACAAGGTTTTTACATGACAACAGGAATACACAGTACAGCATATTCACTGGAACGTAGCTTAGTACTTTTATTCAATTCTTGTAGTCAAGTTGCGGTTTATACTTCTACACCTCTACAACTTCAGAGGCAAATATTATACTTTTTTTTCCCGTTACATTTGTCTGACAAGCTTTGGTTACTTTTCAGAATAAAAATTCTCCCAATGTGTTGATGTGGTGAATGTTTGCGAGTTTAAAATGGGTCGAGTTTAAAATTTTCCTGCTTCTTAAGCGAAATAAACCCTAAATAAAAAACGTCTCGGATTCGCTGGAAAATGCATCGTCATCATGAAAAGTTGACTTTTTAGAGATACGGGGTTCTCGCAGGACAGCGATGCAAACACAAACATATGGCGATCTTATAGAATATGATGCATCGCTGCAGATTAAACTGCCAACAGTATATAAAGACGTTCAAATGAGCTCAACATTAAACATCTACAACATGACGCTAACACACAGGGACCGTTTCACTGCACAGTGACTGCGTTTACATTTTATACTTTAAGTACATTTTGCTGATAATTCTTACATACTTTTACTTCAATCACGTTTGTACAGTGTGATATTTTATTTAAGTAAAGGATATGAATACTTCTCCCACCACCGAGACTCCTGATTATTTATGAGCTGTTTTACTCTGACGTACGGTACTAAGAAAAAGAGAAATGAGGTTACAAAAAGTTGTGTGCATGTGTGTGCTTTTTCTTTTCTTTTTTTTTTTAAGATATTAAAATATACTTTGTCTTTTTTGCACTTCACTGCAGTACTCCTTCTGACTGTTCTGCTCTTTTAGTTAATACCACAAATACCCATGAGGCCGAGTGTGGTCGCTGGACAAGAAGGGAATTCAAGTTATTGGGTCTTCATGATTTGTTAAGAAATTCTTGACCCAGTTCAATTGCCAATTAATGAACTTAATTAAGAGGCAAGACTTTGGCTTCCATGGTGATAGTTTAGCCATAGGTTCCTTAAATAGGTCCATTGACCTGCAGTAATGATGCTAAGATACAGTAAATGGCAATAATAGTTATAGGTTGAGACCCATAAGGACCGACAAAAATAAAGGTTGTTCTCCCGATGTCCAAACATTTGAATCTTTATTCCGTCAATATTTTATTGTATTTTGTTATTTTAATGTCTCTCAGGTAAGTTTTTCCAGGTATATTTCTTTCCTTTTTTCATTTTTTTTTTTTTACCAATTTCATTCTTGCTATTCGCTCTTTATAGGTACTGTGTCATGACTTCAAAAAGCGCTAGAAGGCTCGCTGGTGAACGAAAGCACAAACCACCACATTCAATTAGCCCAACTGTAACCTTATTATGACCAAGCCCTGGCTCCATCAGTATAGAAGCTGTGCGGTCTCACAAGATTTAAGGCAAGCAGTTTTATAAGCAACAACATATACACGTGTACAATGCTGCCTCACCAAAAGCTTGTGGGTTGTACTGTCAGATTTGAGGGCAAACAAATTGAAGAGACAACACTGTGCTATAGGACTTACACAAACACAGTCAGAAAATACACAAACACACACTCCCCAGCATACGCACCTTCTCTACTCAAACAGTCTGCTATTTTAAACTTTTATACCCGTGAGCACATTTTCTGACAAACACAAACAGACTCTGCCTCATTCCTGCACACATATTTTCCCTGGATCTCTTGGGCTGATTATACATGCACACACTCAAACACACACATATACACACACACACACGCTGCAGCCGAGTGGCCAGTCGGCCTTAGTTGTTTTTGGACTCAGGAGTCTAGTTAGTAAAGGCCAGTATCAATCATTTAGCCAGTGGAGAGCAACTCAGTCGATGGGGTCGTGTGCGGGTGAAGAGCCTGGCCAAGCCCCAGAATCCCTCACTCCGAGGGGGGGCGGGGGATCCTGGACGATGGAGGCTGGAGTTCAGAGATTGACTGATGTCTTGAATAGGATGAGAGGAAGCAAGCTGAGCAAAGCTGGGTGAATGAACTGCAAAAATATGCAGGTAAATAGCAGTCGCTCCGAGCTTATTCCACAGCTTTATTGAGTACTCAAATTTCACTGTCCAAAGATCACATGCTGAGCTTTGTTATGTCTGAAAAACACACTCCTGCTTCACGTCTGATTATATCACTCTGTGCGGTGTCCAGTAAAGCTGTTTTTTTTTTGTTTATTTCCAATCGACAAAAAGGTGAGCACCATAGCAAAGTAAGCTGATGTATCAAGTTATTATTTTTAAATGATTTTTTTTTTTATTCTTATTCAGGGATCACTGAGAGGCTGGAGCCATCCCAGCATGCATCAGGCAGCAGGAATGGAAACACCCTTGATAGGTCACATTGTGCCTGGAGGCTGTTTAGAGTCTGTAGTTAATCTGACTTTCATGTTTTTGGATTGTAGGAGGGAACTGAAGTCCATGAAGGAAACCCAGGGAGAATCAAAACTCCAGTATCCACACCCAGAGGACCAGAGCTTTTGTTTTGTTGGCAGTTGGCAGTGATTCAACCAAGATGTCTTAGGGAAAAAGTTTTTTGCCCAAGGGTGACTGGTATTTGCCAAACCATGCCTAACACTAAACATCATCACCGAAGACAGAAGATCAGTTTATGTGAATACGTCCGCAGACTAGTCTGTGCAAAGTCTCGATATGATGTGGAAAGACAAAGTACATTTATTTAGAATACATTGTATTTCATTCAAAAAGGCAGTTTGTTTGCATGATGATGGGTTAGGGTTAGGTGGAGGAGGGTTAGGGTTAGCTATAACTCAGCGCTGCCGCTCCATGTTTTCTCGTGTAACAAGCTGCTGCAAGGTGACCTGAGAGAATCGGTGATAATGATAAACATACAATAATAAACTTTTTCTTAACAAGGTTACAAAGTGCTTCACAGAAGACAAAAAAACAGCAGATAAAACAGCACAGATTAAAAAAAAATGCAACAATGATTTAAAGTGTATTCTAGAGAAGAGATGTCTGAGATGTTGAGATGATCATAACATGAGGAACAGTATCATGGGCGAGTCGTATTCAAAAGATTTGCAGGAGGTAAATATAGTATTGGCCCATAAGTTACTATTGATGAGGAAGGAGCAAAAGTTTCACAAACTGATCAAATTATTGTACATTTTGGCATTACTGGTCTTATATCGTATTGAGGGCAAAATAACCTTATAGATAAGATGCTATATCTGGCAACACTGAAGAGAAAGTCCTAAGACCAGAGTAATATAATCACTTTACTTCAACTTTCTTAAGAGTTCGCATGAATCAGACTTTAATAATATTTGAACTAGTGGCATTTGATTAGTATTGGCTTTATTCGCAGCGCTAGTAATAGATTTTTAATGCATAACACAAAACCACATTATCTCATACCACACACGCACACACATCCCTTGTTAACGAAAAACAGCCATGCATGAAAGAAATCTTTCTAATATAAGCCGGCTGTTACATACTGTATTTCTGCATTCGTGATCTTATCATCTAAATGTTGTACCACAATCCCCTGGCATGGGGGGTATTTTAATTCCATGGTCCAACCTGCTGAAAACTGAGGATTAAGACTCTGTGGATCATGCATGCATCTGCGTGTCCACATGTGCATGTGTGTGTGTGTGTTGCATGTGTTTTAACCCACATGTAAGTAGTGATAGGAATCTTATTGCTGTCAACAGTCCAAAAGCCAAAAGCGGCTCTGAGAAAAAGAAAATCCCCCGGCCTGACTCTCTGAGCAGTATTACCGAGCTCTCTGTCTACTTTAATCTATACTCCTCTTTCTCACCGTTGAGCTCAAACCAGCAGATGATGGATGGCCGTGGTGTCACAAGGTGCCTTTTCTTTCTTTCTTTCACTCTATCATTCCTTGCTTTTACTTTTTCGGTCCAACTTTTAAAATAAAATAAGGTTAAAAAAAGCGGTTTGGGGGCAATTGCAAAAAGTTTTGAATTGAATCACCTGGCTGATTCCCAACTTTTTCTTTCATCTACAAGTTTTTCTTTTCTTTTCGCTTCTCATTTCCAATCTTCCCCCTCTGTCTCTCTGGGTTTTCATAGCTGTCTGTCCATCTCAGTCTATCACACAGTTATCAGGAGGATTTTGAACATTGCTTTCACTGTGATAACCAGACTCTGCCTGCCCGGATCTTCATCCGGGCGCTGTCCAGACGCACAGGGGGAGGACGAAGAGGACGACGGGGGTTGGATTAAATAATATTGTTCGTCTTGCCGGCAGAGATGGAAATCCAGATCTTCTACTTGCGTGTGCACTTTCCCTCTTTATCCTTCCAGTTGGTGTATTGAGGAGTCAAGAGTAAAAAAATACTGAAGGCCAGAGAAAGTGGTTTGCTCTAGAGATTAGCATGTTTGTGCATGTGTGTGTTCAGTAAGGTGAAAGGTCATCCTATCAGGTGGGGCCAGCACTGTGGTCGCTGGATCTAGATGAGGAACAATTGAGTGGTCAAGTCGGTGACGCCCTTTGGCCTGGAGGTGAGATTAGTCTGGTGGGGTTGATAAAGCTCCCCATTCTCCCAACAGACCACCAATATCTATGGATTATACTCCTGCAGGGTGCCACTTTCCTACACAAAGCAGGTGGGGAGATGTGCATAGGCTGCTTAGTTTAAGGCTCTTTTTTTCTTGTTGGTTCAGTGTCTGTAGCCTTGAGCGAAAACATACCAATTTAGGTTTGCTGCAGTCGCTGTTGCCGGACACTGTCATTTTCCCAGAGAAGCAGCTGCAGCAGTCGTCAAATGGTGTTCAACCAGCACATAGTTTGGCTTAGCCGCAAATACGTCTCTCAGTTTTGTCCTCCTAACCTTTAGACAGATGTTTTAGAGCCATGACATATTTGAAAACAGACATGCTTTATGAGGTGCTGAATAGAGAGTTCATAAACAGCGGAAGCCTCTCCGCCTCTTCACCCAGAACTCCTTCTAAATCCCTTTATCATCCCTCCATGTCCTACGGCACTAGATTCCAGTTTCACTCTCATCCTACCAACATATTTAGCATACAAGGGCCAGCCGCGGACCCCAAGAATAAAGTACTGTGAGAAACAACCAACGCAGCAAAATGTTGAAAAACGTATTTCTTCTCAAAATGTTATCAGTTATAATTAACATACTTATTTTACTGATAACTTCTTAAAACAGATTATTTGTATGTTATCAAGTTACAGTTAATTTCCATATTGTATAAAACGAAGACACATCATCAACATAGCATTTTAACATGAGGTAATCTATGTCTGTCTCCTTCAAAATGACTGAGAGAATGTCCCCTTACCCCCCTGAGGTGTCTGATACTTTAAATTGGGACCCACGGCAAATATGAACTGAATAAACAGTTCTATTAAAACGGCAAAGTGGAATTAAGTTGTTTTGACTGAGTTCCCCCAGGATCCCAATATGGTGGTATTTTTTAAAGTAAAGCAGAAATTAAACAGAAAGCAATGATATGAAGTCATTAGGAACAAATAGTTTGATAAAGTCATGAAAAAATTGGAATGATAGAGTAAAGTTCCCGTGAGATATGACAAAAGGTATACCTCTGGGGTCTGTGGGTACCCCAGTCAGCAGGATGAACTTCCAGCAAAATGGAGTTGTAATGCTTCAAAAAAAATCTGCTCTGCTTCTTCAGAACACCTTGACATAACCATCTGCTGGGTGTATTTAATTAATTTCAACCATGCTTGCATACATTTTTTCAGGTCTGCTGCCAATTACTTGTAAAGTAACGTTCTCAGCTCTTTCTCTTAAGTTTTCACCCACTGATCTTCACTCATTTTTCTCCTCCTTTTACCGTGTGTTGCTTTTCCTTTGTCACCTAGACTCAGAACTCTGTTTTCTCTTGTTTGTTTTGTTTTCTGATTCTCATTCGTCTCCCGTTCGTTTCTATTACTCACAGGAGACTCTGGAGAAAACAACTTAAGTTTTCTTTAGGCCAGGTTTCAACCGAGACAGGGTGCGTCTCGCCTAAGTGCTTTTTCATGTTGTCGGGTGTTTGTCTGCGATAGTCTCTGCCTCTAGTGTCTGCTGAACCTCAGCTGTAGATGGTGGTAAACAGTGTTTGACTGGGAACTCAGAGATTTCAAACCAAGCTAAATTAAGACACAATTTGTTATACTGCCAAAATTTGCTCCCACTTTGTTCCATCACAGCCATGTTTCCTCTTTATGGGTATGGCTGCGTATGTTGTCCATCAGAAGTTCTCAGAAGTAATTCTTCACAGACCAGACACAAGGTCAGTGCAATGCTGGAAGCCTCTCGATCAATATGCCCAGACGTTTGAGAGGCTTTGCCGAGCTATTTTCCCACTGAAGCTTTCAGCTCTCGTTGTTTTCTTCTCTTTTTTTTGTCACTGTCAGATATTTCCCCGTACGTCATAACAGCACTCAGGTTCCCTCTTAAATTGTCCTTCAGCAAAACAAAATGCCAAACAATCAAGTGGAGAGTAAAGAAAAGAAAACTCCTGACTAAAATTAGACAAAGCATCTGGGGATTAATGTTGAAGAGTTTGGATTATGAATTATAATACTGTGTGGATTTAAGGACAGACCTAAGAGGGACAGCACAAAGGACTACGGAATAATGGTGTCAGTGTGAAGAGTGCCGCCCTGTTGTGACCGACTTAGTGGACAGGCCAGGAGGGGTTTTATCTTTCAAATCAGGAAATTGAATTATGAAACAAAGTGACTCGATGAAAAGAGCTGCAGTGACAGTATGGAGCTGCATAAGCCGGTTTGAAGGGTCGCCACTTCATCTAAAGATTTCCTAATTAGATTGTTTGACACGAGCATTGAGTATTCTAGCGTTGTGCATATGAGAGGGAACATTTGAAGTGGTGAGACTGCCCTGTCGTGACTTGTTCGTCATTTTAGCCCTTTTGTTTACTTATGAGAGGTTTCGCACAACTTGAGACTTGATTGAAATGTCACAGCTGAGAGTTCCAAGAGTTGAACATTTACTGCAAATATCATCCATAAAGCAGTCCCTTTACCAGAAAAAAAATGCTAAGAATAAAAAATCTTTCTCACTTTGTGCAATATTAGCAGATGGCATATTGACTACAGTTTAAGAGGTATCAGTGAGTGAATATAATATCTAAATATATATAGAAACTGTATATTATTATATAAACTCCACAATGATCCAATCATTAGATCATCTTTTTAACTATCTGTGTATTGTTTTTCTGGTTGACAAAAAAAAAAAAGATTCTGGATGAAAAAAAATACCTTGGAGACCATTTCATTAAGTTCAGGCAAAAGGAGTTTTACTGACAGAGGTGTTGGATTGGCCTGATTTTGTTCTAGCACTAAAGAAAGAAAAATCTTTCCAGTCCGATCATGACCAGTACCTGAACTTTCATCACAACTTCACTTACTCCGTTTTGCCAAGTCAGCTCGCTTTTTTTTCCTTTCCAAGTGACCTGTACTAACGGCTCCATTTTTTACATTTTTTTTTTAATCTCACTCTCATTTTCTTCCTTCTTTTTATTTGCAGCTTTTTTTCTTTGGGCAACATAGCCTTTCTTTTGACAATGTTTACTACACCCGCCCCCCAAACTACATACAGCTACATTCATCCACCTGTTTTTTGAGTGTCCAGAGTTCCGTAAACCACGCTCTACTGTCAAAAACAAACACTCTCAGTTTGGGGCAAATTCATCAAGCTCAGCCGGACTAATCTCCTTCAGTCTTCCCCTCAAAGCTTTGCCAAAAATCTGCGGAGACGCACTTTCCCTTCAAGGCCGATAAACATCTCTCCCCTGCAAACTTCAGAGCTTTAAGGTATGCATGCCTAGTGCTGGTGATTTTTCAGGAAATGTGTGCTCAACATTTGCCTGAGCTCCGTTTCTAAAACTGTCCTTTCTTCCCCTTCTCTCCGGAGCCCTTATCAAAGACTTTGGACAATCAGTGGTTTATCGCTGCTGGAAATGAGTGCAGGAAGCAGATGTTGTTCTGATTAAACACACACACACGCACGCTGACACACATATACTGTGCCAGTTGAGTGGGGCTCATTACTGCCTCAAGGCCTGAGAGAAATTGAGGGCCAAGTCTGGGAGTCCGCAGTCATGATATCTGCTGAACATGTGCTGCAGAGGGGACATGCTGCCAACAGTCGGGCCATTTTTATTTTTTTTTATTCTTTCTGTGTGTTTAAGTTACATAGAGTGACAAAGTGAAAAATAGAAAGTGAAAACTAGGCCAAGAAACTGCTTGATGTGCTACTTTGGCCTCTCCTTATTGTTATGTAATGCTCCTATTATATGTAATCAAATAATGCAGTAATCAGTGTATGATAGTTGGGTAATCAGCTCTTTTCTAAGGATATAATGACTGCAATAACTGATGAAAACGCTGATGGCTTTTGCCTCAGACACTGCGGTGGATGAATGAGAAGAGAATAAAAGGCAGAGATGTCGTCATACGGTTTCTACTTTAATAAGAATGCACTTTGGCACTCCTTTATTTTCTTCACTTTAGGCTATTATTTTACAAACTAGATATAAAAGGACATAAATAAATGACATAAGTTACATGTACCTAGAGCTCCTTGACAAAACAAAATAAACAATGCCAAAAAGAAAAAAAAAAAAAAAAAATCATGATCATGTCAAAAAAAAGTACAAAATTTTTTTGAGAGAATGTTAGATCTACATGGCTAGATCATATGGCATCAGAAGGCATACAATGACAAACATTACTCTTGCGATTGTTAATTTTTTTTTTTCTTCCTTTTTTTTTTTCAATTCGTCCAACATTTAAGCAAAGGAAAAAAGTATTTTACAGTACATTCTGGTTTCCTTCTCCTTCCCAACACGTCTTGCATATTTCCGAACAGGTCCTTTTTTCCATAGATAAAACCCAAAAGTAACACACTGCCGAAAGGAAAGAGCAGTAGAGCTGTATTAAGGACGGAGGTGTTTCTGTATTATATGAAGCGTCACTTGCGAGTTCAAAAACATTCACATAAGTACAGTTTAATTAAAGAGATGAAGAAAAGAAAAGAAAAAAACAGAATATAGTCCATTGGATTAAACCTGTAGCTGTATGATGTGCTCTGGAAAAAAAAAGTAAAAAATAAAACAGTTTTCCCTTCTTTAACACCTTTTCCCCACTTCTCTGATCCTTTGTTGTGTTCAGGTGCGTCATTTTCAGCTGCTGCCATTCCCATATCGAGAGAGATGGTTCAGATGGTTTAGATTTCCTCCTTGACTTCTCGTGAGCTTGGCGAGTCCAAACTCTAGTCTATGTTTGATGTGTTTCTATGGACAGGAGGCTTTTAGTCACACTTGTTCCAGTGTGTCCATTTGTAAGCCGCTTTTAACTGCCAAAGCAGAAATGGGCTGCATTCCAGAAAGCTGTTTAATAAATGCTGTTGCTGAGCTTGCGTTTGAGAAACACACCTTACATTGTTTTTTTTGTTTTTGTTTTTTAAGACGACACAAAAGTAAAAAAAAAAAAAAAAAAAAAAAAAAAAAAATTCTGGGGGTATTTTTATATATATATCAAAAACAATACAACTCTGTTATCTCCTCCTCTTCTACAGTGGCATGAAAACAGACACAATTACTGATAGTACTTCAAGACATTGTCGCTCATACAACTAGACACACGCACGCACGCACGCACACTCCGCGTACGATCCAGACACATTCGCACACTCAAATCAAATGCTTGTTACTTTACATGCAAACAAAGACCAAAACAACCAAAAACAGAAAAAAAAAAAATCACAAAATAAAATGAAACTTTTTCGAAAAAAAAAAAAAAAACACATTATCAGCTGGAGCAGGGCTTCTCGATTATATTACATTCTTCTTATTGTCTCTGTTTTATGCTGTTAAATCATTCATAGTAATTCCAGTACATAGCTGGATGGCCACAAGCACATGGTGGCTAGTTTGTCAAGTTGACATGTTGTGACGGTGGTCGTCCCAGACGTGCGGGGATGGATTTGTCATCTCAGTGTCAGAGGAGACTCCAAGGAGAGGAGGGAAAAGCACGTGCAGGAAGACGAGGAGGAGGAAGAGGAGAAAATTTGGTCATGGCGAGAGCGGCCGGGATCCTATTTATGATGGACGGCGGCAGCTGTGGGAGAAAGAAAAGGGGGGAGAGAGAAAAGAGGCTGCATCAGTCATGGTGGTTTTGAATATAAACAATTTCTGCTTGGCATCCAGTCCTGACCAACAATACTCCCCAGCTCCAGCTCGATGGAACATTCGACTCATCCGCTAAATAAAATCCGGTGCCAAAACCAGAACATCCAGAGACTCTGAGCGGCCGCCATGTGGAGGGAAAATATGGATTTCATGGCATGGATGTATTAACTTGTGTGCGCCACATGCTATTGTGTTTACATACGATATGAAAGATGCCCTTGACTTATTGGAACACATTAAAGCATTCCAATAGACTCTTAATGCGAGTGTGCATTAGATGTATATATCCAACAGTCAGTGAAACCGCACCATACTTTTATTGTAATCCAAATCAAATCAATCCTTTGTCAAGTCTTAAACAGCCTTCAGACAGAATAATGATTGATTATAGCCCTCTAACTCTCTGTTATAAATATTTCCATGTTTTAAAAAGCCCTTGTACAACAATTATTACTATTTTTATTCTTTTTACATGAAATAAATGTTTTAATACTGCGTAGTGTTTGGGTTGTCAAACTTCTACAAAGACCTTTTAGTATAACAAACTGCCGCTCAAACAAACTACGACAAAATCTCCATAAAGATGAATCAATACAAAACTGAACCACTGAATATGTGAATTTATTGCAGAGCTGCTGAATTAGTCTGCATTAGTTTCAACTATTTACATGTAAAAAAAAAACAAAAAAAAACAAAACTGTGTTTAAAATAAATCAATGCCATCACATAAATGAAATGTTTTAAGTAAGTGTGTGATATTAATATGGAACTTGCTGCTTATGCTTAATTCAACCGTGAGCTCCATTCAAAAAATTAGAAAATGGAAATCTGGGTTTAATCAAATATTTAAGAAAACATGATGACATATGCAGTATATATATGTATATATTTAGATTTCTTTCTTCCTTCCCGCAGGCTCTCTCTCTGCAAACGCCAGTGTGCTGCCCTGACGCACCTTCGCTTCGTTGCTGGAAAGTGAGCTCTGGTGGGCTCTGTTCGGCCCACCAGAGCTGAGGCAGGATTAATTCTTCTCATTAACATGCCAGCGGCAGCAAGCCCTCAGAATGATCACAGACCAGTGGCTATTGATCTGCTCGGCCTGCTTGAGGTGGTGCGACCTGTGTGTTAATTAACACAGTGTCTGGTGCTGAGGGGCCGATGATGAGCGAGAGAAGGGGGGGGGGCTAATGAATCTTACAGACACTTGTTGGCTCGACATATTTGATATTAGAGCCAGGCTGCAATAATAAGATGGTTTATAACGCGATGAATTGTATGTGTTGTGTCCTTATAAGGCTTTTTACTGCCGAGTTTTAAAAATACAACGACAAAACGCTACTGATTCTCACCTTGAGCGAATGTGGAATAATCCCTCGTGTATTTTCTTCGATGATGATGCTGTTGATTCTGATTCAGTCCGCATCCGTATTGCCTATTTGTTGGAAATAAGTCCAGCCAATAAATTACTTCATTTTTGCATCCATACATCCTGCAGTGAGGAGAGCAGGGGCTTTTGATTCAGATGGAAAGATGAATGTAAGAATCCAAATTGTGTGTTTGGCAGAGGTGTAGGAGGGCATTTTTGGGAAGACGGGGGAGTGGGAAGGCTCCTCTGGAAGATCAAAGACATTCTCAGCAACGTCCTGAGGGCAACAAAATATAATGTTCTGGGAGAAAAACAAGGCCAGAACAGGGCAAAAAACACAAGAAGCTCCTTAAAATAAGCCCTCCCTACACCGCCATCTCCCCTTGGAATCCAACCCTCAACCTCTCAGAGATTCACTGTTTATATCTGAAGGTTAGGATCCTCCATTTTGTCTGTGAGATATCAAACAGATCCAGCTGAGAGAGAACAATGGTGGCCGGGGAAGCCTGCGAGTCCCACACAAACAGTTCATGTACAATAAACACAGTCACAGGAAATCAAAAAAATCTGCTCCGAGGATTATTCCAGAAAGAAAGTTCCAGAAACAACACTCTGCCCAAGAGGAGGAAGAAAGGTACGATTCCCCTCCCTCGCTTTTCCTTCCAGACCATTAAAGGCACTCCAAATTGGCCTCGGAAGCACTTTTCCATCCGTCCATCTATGTATCCATAAATGCTGTAGACAGAAGAGTCCCATTCTCCAAAACAACAAAAAAGGGCAAGATAAAGGTCTGATTTAAAAAAAAAAAAAAGTGCCATATTCACCACTTTTTTTCTTCTTCATCAACGTCTTCTTTTCTTTTAGATCCAATTTAAAGTGCATGGATGAGGTAAACTATTTCTTCATAGTTTATTTGTCTCTTTTTTTATATTTAATCTTTTTTGTTATTTATTTATTTTTTTCATAAGAAAAGAAGTCGCTTTGCTTCCTTTTCCTCTTTGTTTAAATCTCTCAGACGGGAACCATTCTGCCTTGCATCTGTTGCATTTGGGACAGCATTCCCTGGACACTGGTCAGGATCTTGTTCTGGTGCGCTGCCGAGGAGATGCCTATGCGAGCCATGTCCCTGGAAGGATGTGAAAAAGCAGACATTTAGGACCCAGGACAACAATAACAAACATAGCCTATAAAGCCTGGATCCACATGATTTGATGTGTTTTACAGCCTTTCACTGGAAACTGGCTCGACAGTTTAACGGCTGCATGAGGAATTTCACTTGCCAACACAGAAATCCTAATCTTGTAATCTTAATGGGTGAAAAATGAACACACATCGGACAAACGACACAGACTGAGAAACATTTAACACATTTAAGCATGACAAAAGATGTCGTTCTTCTGAATCTTATCGAATAGTTTTAGAGTTTAGAAGTCTGTTATCAGCTTTATTACAATGAGTAAACATGACAAGACTGATACTTATGTCTGTATCTTAAATATGACACTTAAGTCAACAGTCAAATATCTTAGCTTCGCATTGTAATGAAGGCAGGGGGAGACAGCTAGCTTACATTTGGAGATATTTATAGCCCACCCTGTAAAACACACCTTGTCGTCACATTTTTTTTGTGTATTGTAGGTTATAGACCTCGTATATTAATTAGCCCAAAGTATGATACAAATGTCTCCTCCTGCCTTTATGCTAAGTCTTAATTTCCAGAGATATTTCCAGAAAATCACAGAATTGAAATGACAATTATTAATATAACATCATTTAAAATTAAAAGCCTTCATGAAAAAGTTGAAATTGAATATGTTTAAACAAATTTAGTCTTCTTCTTTAAGAGATTAAATACAAATCACAACCATGTGGAATTTATCTTCTTTTGTAAATCTTGGAATATTTGGCCATAACTACTGAGTCTTATTTTTTAATATGAGAATTTAATAGATTCCGTCATTTTAATTAACTTAAGACTTATACATCTGGTGCAATTTATATACATTTTTTTTTTGAATGATCTTAAACCATTTTATCAAAACTACCGCAGTGATCTGCTTTTTTTTTCCTTGACTGAGACTTTAAAACATCAAATTAATTTCTAAAAAAATGTTCTAATATTCTGTTCCCCCTCTCGTACTCACTCCTGTGTCATGTGGACCACAGCTTCTGGGGTGGTGTAGCCGGCAGCGGTGAAGTTGTCGCTGTATCTCTCCATACCGATGGCCTGCAGCCAGTCCTCCACAGTGCCCACGGCCGAGGACACCTCAGGGCTTCCTGGTTCTAGCAGGGTGGTGTTGGGCCTGGACAAAGAAAATAACTTATTTTATTTCCTGGATTTTGGCTGGTTTCACGTTAGTAGAAATGTTTCAGCTTTCAGTTTGCTGGGATGCTGCTGCACTTCAGTTCAGTGAGTAAGTTTTTGACCAAAACATTACATTTGTGTGCAACAGCCTGTGGAAATAGACAGTTAAAAGTTAGAGGCTGCATCGTGAAGCTGCAATGATCCGATTTGTTACACAGTCTGGAATGCCATTCATTCATGACAACTACAGCAATGATAACCATGCACGGTAAGACCTGAATCAGAGGGGTTGACAGCATTATGGGAATTAGAGTTGCTGATGCTGTACTGTATTATTAAAAGAGCATGACACATACACGATGTGCGATGACAGAGAGCTACCCACAAGCTGTAAAATGTACTGCAGCGCATTTCTGCCTTTTCCTTTCTTGATGTAATCAGCAGATCTGTAATGTTTAGCTATGTTTTGTGTCGCTGTTTGATAGGTCCTACCAGAAACTGAGCCAAGTCAAACAAGGTTCCTCCTGGGTGTGACTGACACACTTAATCCTTATTTAACACAAAACACAAAACTCTGGCACACTTGGGTGAACTTTACTGCGCGGTGGAGTTCCTCCTTATATTCAGATATTCATCAGCAGATTGGCCTTCACACACTGACAGAATCAACCTCCCTCTTTTTTCACCTCATCCTTTCTGTTTCTGCAGCGCCGTCGGCCATGAAACATTTACATGGGGCCGGTGAGTCTGAGTCGGTGACTGTCTCGTCCTGCTCCGGTGACTCTCTCACTCTCATACACGCTCGCTATCTCTCTTTATCGTTCTCTCTTTTGAAAAGGATGTTGAGTTGAGCAGTGAGAACAGGATGTTAGACGCTTTAATAAGTCGGCTCTGTTCAGTAGGTGGAAAAGATTATACATACGGACCCCTTTACACACACGCCACACACATTCTACTTTCCCGTTCCCTCTTGAAACTGTAAAAGCTGCATTTATAGAATTCAGTTCTACTAATTACTCCACAAGGACTCCCCTCACCCTCTCGCTGTGTCCCATTAGTTGTGTGTGTGCGTGTGCACTCGCACACTTGTTAAACTTAAACAGACTCCCACTAGCTTGCATCGAGTCTGTAAACACACATAGGTCATTCTTAACACATTTAGCTGCTGGAGAGTAATGGTGTCAGAGTTAGAGGGTCATGTTTGTTTTTAACTCAGCGTTACATCGTAATTCTCCTTCCCCTGTTCGAGCGGTTACATTCCTGAGTGTAAAGCACCATTAAAGCTAGTTTGCAGAGAAATCCATTATGGTGGGTGTTTGTGCTTGAAAGAGCCACACTTCGCTGGTAGATAATGTTTAATGGTGAATGTAAATACTGGATTGTTTGGGCCAGTTCCCTACAATAACAAAATAACATTTTCCAGATTTAATTGTAGCCGCTCCGCATAGGCTGAAAATACAGCTCGAATGAGGCAGACAAAGGCTGGCCCTTTAACATTTAGTGTCCGCGTTGTTCTGCTCTCTTACCGAACAGTGCTCTCTCCCCCAGTCCTCTTCAGTGTGTTGGGGTTGCGGATCAGCTTGTCCAACATGTTCACAATCTGTCCAAACTTTGGCCGGTCGGCTCTCTCTCTCTGCCAACAGTCCAGCATGAGCTGGTGGAGTGCCACAGGGCAGTCCATGGGTGGGGGCAGCCGATAGCCCTCGTCAATAGCCTTGATCACCTGAAAAGTAGATTAATGCTTGTTGTGAGTCACAGTGTTTCTGAGAGGTGAACTGAAATTAAAACTGCAGGCAATTTGATTACAGCTATGCAGTTTCTTCCCGTAATGTACCTATAGTTTAATTTTTCATAACCTTACTTTGGGCACCTACACAAGGTATTTGGTTATGCATAAATTAAATCCTTTATCATCATTAGCGGCACCAGAAATATGAATTCCTTGTGTAATGAGGAAAGGGAATACACTGCTGGTGTTTTATCACCCCTGCAGGTAATTTGATTATATAATCAAGTTAAAATGATGAAGTATCTCTTAAAAATGTTTGACAGTATACATGGAACTGGGAATTATTGTTTGAGCTTCAATATACCAGTCTAATTCAAGTGGTGTATTATTTATGATTGTTTGCATATAATTACATTTCTTGTGACTTACATCTTGGTTACTCATGTCCCAATATGGTCGTTCGCCGTATGACATCACCTCCCACATGACGATCCCATAGCTCCACACATCACTGGCCGAGGTAAACTTCCTGTAAGCGATGGCCTCTGGGGCCGTCCAGCGGATGGGGATCTTCCCTCCCTGTAATTAAAAGATTGTCTGATTAATCAAAGATGACAAAGCAGACAAGTAAGGTGACACATAGACAGACCACTCACTCAGTTGGACACTCACCCTCGTAGTGTATGCAGCCTCGGGGTCGTCCTCCAGTACTCGGGACATGCCAAAGTCAGACACTTTGCATACCAGGTTGCTGTTTACTAGGATATTACGAGCCGCCAGGTCACGGTGAACGTAGCTCATGTCGGACAGATACTTCATGCCTGATGCAATTCCACGCAGGATGCCGACTAGCTGGAT
Source organism: Coranthus polyacanthus (assembly GCA_037367275.1). Taxonomy (NCBI): domain Eukaryota; kingdom Metazoa; phylum Chordata; class Actinopteri; order Kurtiformes; family Apogonidae; genus Coranthus; species Coranthus polyacanthus. Next base: position 6,312,970 of record JAPQRN010000006.1, on the reverse strand, counting down.
CACAGTGAAGCGACCATCATTTTTCTGCAGAAAAAAGGAGAATGTTTTACAAATGGCTTATAATATGGCTCATATAACACTACTACATCACATCACTCAAGACTGTTTCACCGTTGTCCCAGTGGCAGTAATGTGATTATATTCTTAAACCAAAATACCCTATATACATATGTATGTATTTATGTATGTACTATTGATTTATACACGAGCCAACTACAGTTTTTAAAGACAGTTAAAAATATCATAATGTAATTGCAAAAATAAGGATGTGTATTCAAATGTAGAATCATTCATATGTAGTTTACAATACTTTCCCAGTCATAGGTTACATTTTGTGCATGTTGTATGTGTTGTAGTTTTCTTAGACAGTATTAGCTCAAACATTCAGAATATTTAATGAATAATGCGGCTAAGTATCAAGGAAAGCCAAAAGTGCACTGAACCCTGGAAACACGGGTGTAACCTGCACTCACCTCCTTGTCGAAAAAACAGTAAGTCGATCAAGGAGAGGATAAAGATTAGGGCGAATGTTTGTGAACGAACGCTTGTAATTTCAGTGGATGACATTACAACGATAAGATGGGATCAGCACGCTGCAGCCGTATCGCACACACACATGCACATATATGCACAGACAGAAACGCATGACTGACCCTCAGGAATGCATCCAGTGATCCGTTTTCCATGTACTCTGTGATAATCATCACTGGCTTACCTAGAGAGAGAGAGAGAGAGAGAGAAGAAAAAGAAGAAGAAGTGAGAGAATGAAAGGCAGATGATTATTGAAGTAAACGATGCACATCACAGCTCGACACAGCGGGTGGGGTTCTCAAGGGAATGTGCGTTTGTGTGTATGTGTGTTTGAGAGAGTGTGTTGGGCCATCCATCTCTGTCCCGTAGTGATTTAATTAGCTCAGTGTTACGGTTGCCCTGACGTCCCTCCACTTTCCCTACACATGCAAAGGCATCTCCACTGAAACAAAACCCCACTACACACACACACACCATCTTGTGTTTATGCAAATATGAACTGACATTGGATACATTATCCAAAGTCTCATCACAGTCACCCACCCAGAATCCCTCTGACTCGCTATTTATGTCACTCACAGTTCTTTTGCCCTCTTTCTCCTCTGCCAACGCTCGACGCATCTGTCACTCTCCTGCTAGTTCCTCTCTATTGCTTTCTTTTTTCCTCCTTCCTCGCACTCACTCTCTTTTCTCCCCCATCCCTGCCACTCCTCTCTGGCCTTTTTCACCCCATCCCTCTGTCTCTCTTGGGGGAGCGCTTGTGTCTTTATCTGAGCTGGGACTGGCTATAGGGAGGGTGGACAATCCCTGGTGGGTATCTGTCTGCCTTTGTCTCCTAAGATGAGGGGATAGTGGGCATGAAGAGGGAAGAGGACAGAAAGAGAGGGGGTGGTGGGGGTGGCGTGTTTTATCCCAAAACGCCAGCAAGCTGGTGCCTAACCAGCCATGGCAACAACACATGCCGAAAAGTGCTGCCACAAATTCCAGCTAGAACAGCGCTGTTCTTTGCGTTCCATTTCAAATGGCACAGTAAAGGTGGATTCAAAAGATTTTTGTGCTGAACAGAAGTGCTGAGTTAAACTTAATGCCTTAAGGGAAGGTTATGAGAAATTGTGTGTGCTCCAGCAGAATGCCCAAAGCAGCAAAAAGTTGAGTGGTTGGCAGCTGAGGTCGAGAAGGTGAAGTTCTTTAACTCTACAGCAGGCTTCTCGCCATGCCAAGAGGCCGTCAGTCATCGCCTTACCCGCCGCGTGATTGGCACTCCATTAATTATGGGGCGCTCCGGCGTTGGCCCAAAAAGAGGAAGTGGAGTTAAAGTTGGGGGAGAGCAGGGGCCCTCTTTGTCAGCCATCTTTGTTCCCTTTGTTGTGTGCCACTGCCCCAGGGCCGCTAGTGATTGACAGCTCCCCAATCAAGTCTGAGGAGCGTCTGACCTGCGACCTTAAACTCTCGCCTTCCCAGCCCCGCCCTCTTCCTCCCAGTCCATTTGCATGCTAATTCCTTGTTTACTGAATACACCCTGCCGCCTTTGGCAATGAACTCTGGGCAAGGGCCCCGCCAGTGGGCCGATTATCACCTGCCAACAAAACAGGGGAAGGGGAAAACGCAACAGGGGGACAATATTGGGGGAACGTTCGGCAAATGCTCTCTGGAGGCCCTGTCAGTTGCAACAAACAAAGATCTCCTCCTTAAAAGCAGATCTGTTTAAAATTAGCACACTCTTACTCCGTGTAAATCAGTCATTAAATATATTGCATGTGATTTTAAGTTTTAATGGGAGCTATATTTAAATTACACCATAGCATAATAGAAACATTACATATACAGGCTTCAAGATGGTGGATTACAGCCAGCAGTCCTCAGTGAGAGATTTTTGCACATTTATGTATTTTAGCGCCTATTTGGAGTTCCTCCATAATTAATAAGCCTTAATTGGCTCTGTTGGACATGCCAGCAAACTGAGGCCAGATAGAGAATTCCTTTTAACTTGATTGTAATGGAAAGGGGAGTGCAATTCAAATAATGGATTTTTAATAGATTCCACTGACACACTCAAGTGTGAAGGACTAATTTCCCCAAACCTTGTGTCAAGCTCTCAAAAGTACGAGTGGAAGGAGGTTTAGTGGGAGTTATTGCATGCCCCTCTTGCTTTGGCTCACCATCCTTTCATGTCGGCTCCTGACACTACCGCATGGCACGTCTGCTTCTCCTTCATCTCTCCCTCAGTCTCGCTTCGCCTCTTTTTCTTTTTCAGCCTCCGGTTCAGTAGTTCCACCACCCACCGTTTTTTTTTTTCTCTGTCGTTCCTACTGTTGTTCTCTGTCTTTCCTCTAATCCATCAGCTCTTAACCGCCTCCCTGTCTCTTTCTCTCTGCGTCTCTATTCACACCTTCCCTGGCTGCCGCTCGTCTCTGATTTCTTTCCCTTCCTCCTGTCCATCTGTCCGCCTTTTCTCTGTCTTTCTCCCTCCATCTCTCTAAGGTCTGAGGGGTCATTCCCTGGGTTGAGGGTTGTGATAAGTAACTGTGACTGTGCTGCTGTTCCCTTTCAACTCCGGTTGGACGAAGTGTGCATGTGCCTATCTACCCAAGTGTGTGTACAGTGTGTATAAGACTGAGAGAGATGGTGGCGTCTAGCACAGATAGGCCCAGGCTGTTGTGTCACGACACATTAAGACACTTCATCCATCTAACCTGAGCAGAGGCTGACCATCAGATATGCACACATGCATGTAATCAAAGGCACACAGATGCCGACATGTGCTGACAACGTATTTGCACACACACACATGCTATCCTAACAAATAGCATCGTAGAAAGGTGTAAAAGGTAAAGAGAAACAGGGAGACGGAAGAAAGAGAGTGCCAAGGGCAGAGGGAGGGAGATTTGGCCAGTGCTTTGTGGCCATGCAGCAGCAGATAGAGGAGGGATAGGGTATCACTCCCTAACCCCAAACACATTTACAGCTGACACCATGATTAATGAGCCTGGTGCTGGGCTACAGGGCCTGTTCCTGGACCCATTAGACCCCCTCCCAACTACCCAGCTACCTCTAACTCCACTACCCCCTCCCCACCGAAGCTGGACCTCTTCCATCTGGACAAAGCCCACCTGGGGATAACCCGGATGGGACAACGCACAGAAACAATCATGTAAGAGCAGATATCCTAGGACATATGCTGCATAAGTGGTCTTGTCTGTAGAGATTGTTGATGCACGGGCATGAAAACGCCAACACACACCTTTGGCAAGTAAACACTGAATTGTCCCTAAACTCACCCTTCTCCAAAGTCACCCAAAACCGCAGACGTAGTTTGTAATGATTTATTGTTACTTTTTTAAGGAGTAATAGAGACAGCAGAAATGAATGTCCTTTCTGTGTCATTAAAATAGTCATTGTGTGTGTATGTGGATTTGTGTGTGTGTCTGTGAGAGACAGAGAGCTCAGTGTATTTCCAATTTTCTCTAGCAATTTTGCCAAAACAGTTTCAGGAATTAGGCAGCAAACTATTTTCTGTCCACTCTTACACCTTTCTGCAGAACATTTGACCTAAAAGCCAAATAAAATCAGGCACTTGACTTACATTTGGTGACCACGCCCTCCAGGTGAATGATGTTCGGGTGGTCAAACTGGCCCATGATGCTGGCCTCAGACAGAAAGTCCCTCCTCTGCTTGTCGGTGTAGCCGGCCTTAAGTGTCTTTATGGCCACACAGATCTCTCTCTTGCCCGGCATCTTCAGGCGGCCGCTGCACACCTCGCCAAATTCCCCTGAAACACACAGTCAGGTTAAAAATATGACTGATACAAAAGCACTATGATACTGGAGAGCACAGACAATAAATCAAATTATGACGGTGAAAGTGCTTGTGTGTGTGTGTGTGTGTGTGTGTGTGTATGTGTGTGCGTGTGTGTGTGTGTGTGTGTGTGTGTGTGTGTGTGTGTGTGTGTGTGTGCATCTCA
>JAPQRN010000006.1:6297362-6308378 GCA_037367275.1 Coranthus polyacanthus | reverse complement strand
GTGTGTGTGTGTGTGTGTTTGTGTGTGGGTGTGTGTGTGTGTGTGTGTGTGTGTGTGTGTGTGTGTGTGTGTGTGTGCAGGTCAGGTTAGAAGGGGTCCACTTTAAACATTGATCAGGGTCTCTAATCCCTTACTCACCCCACCCCCCCGCTCTCACCCACTGAAGCAGTGAGAGAGGGGAAATGGATATTGATTCTTTCTCTTTATTATTTTGTCATTGGATGACTTTTCTCTGGCCACAGGAATAGCATGGACAACATATTTAGCCTCTCCAGTGTTTTTTTGTTTTTTTTTACTCGTTGACCTCTCTAGAGACAGACCAAATGTTATTGTCCCGGAAAACGATGGCTTTTATTTTCAAGGAGGGCACATGACACACAGACACACACACACAAACATGAATCACCCACAAACACTAGCAGCAGAATATCTATATGAAACTAACAGAAATATGAAATAAAATCGCTGAAATTGGATTAATTGGATAAGTTCCTCACCGATGCCGATAACTTTCTCAATCTTGATACAGGAGGCGTCGATTTCTTTGGCAAACTCACGGACGGCTTGGTTAGGGTCCTCATAAGTAAAGGGGTCAACATATATCCTCACTCCTGAAGAAAGAAGTTTGGAAGGAAGGAAGGAAGGAAGCAAAAAAAAAAAAAAAAATAACGAAAGGAATGAAAAATGAAGGTTAATTCATTCCAGCAAGTACACTCCATCTGTTCTTTATTTCCATCATGCTGCAGGCAACACAGCCTTCCTCTGTGGAACCTCTCCTCCTCCTCATCTTTCCATACCTCAATTCACACTCTGACTCCACTGCTTTTCATGTCACTATGAGCTCCATCCAATAAAGATGGAGCTCATTAACTAGATTTTTTTGTGGGATGCAAATAGCAATGCTGATGACTTGATAATGAGATGTTTGGAGGATGTGAGAATGCAAGTATATTAACTTCAAAATAGTTGTTTTTTCTCTATTTTATGGGCTTCATTTGCGGTTTAGAGTACTTTCACATGAACACACCTGACAGCACTGATGTTTTTCAATTACAGAGAGCGTAAGTGCCGTGTTAAGTGTGAGTTACCTTGATGTAAGTGCTTCTCCTCATCAGAGTCTTGCTTGGCCTTGCTGTACTTACTCCTTCTGGGGGTAAAGACACCAAGACGATCAGTCGGGTTGTAAAACAGCAGATGTAGACTGTCAAGTTTCAAATGTTAGAAAGTATACGCCAGCAGGAAAAACATACTAAATCACATGTAAAAAGATATAATTATAGAACATACTGTAAGCGTGACTTCAGTAAACTAATTAAACCTCAAAGCAAGTCTCCAAACCCCACTTAAACATCAATTAAATTACGTGAAGAGGCGGCACAATTGCTGATTACAGATGAGACATTGCCATTTTTTTGGCGTAATTATTTATTGGACAGAGCTCATCATGCTTTTTTTTCATGGTACTATTAGTTAAGTAAAAAACATTTAAGTTTTTTGAAGGGCATATAGCAAATACACGGAGAAGGGAAGCAGAGGGGAGAATGAAAGCTTTAAATCAATCCTAGAGAAGAACACTTAAATCCTTTTGAATCCCTCAGGCAGGCTGACACCTGTGCTTATATTGATGTGCTGGGTCAGTGGAGGAAATGACCAGATGTGAAAGACATTGTCCTCCACTATGTTTGTGTAATGATGGTAAACGGCTACGTGATTACAGTCCCTCCCCACAATCACAGGATGGCCGCAGCAGCACAATGACAGTGGCCGTCACATGCATATAAAAAAGGCAGAGGCAACCACCTGCTTGGCTGGGGAGAAAGGCAATCACATGGAAAGGGAGGAGACACACACACACACACACACACAATCAACACCCCCCTTCACTCCCTATCATTCTCAGCGCCAATACACACATGCAAAGAATGATTTGGTTTCCATATAAAGGGACACACACTTAGAGGAAGCAACATGCATATTAAAAGCACATACACACATAGGGGGATTAGCACAAAAGCCATAAACTATCCCCATCCCCCAGTGCCACCACACACATGAAAACAATATTTTTCTTTACATAAAGATTTGTGCACATCCCCCAGCAGATACACACACACAGGGAGAGTGTGGTTAACACCCTGAGGTGAGGCGGACCCATCTGCATGTAATCCCATCTGTGTGACGGTGCTTTGTCCTGCTTGCTGGTTAACACCCTGAGATTGGGTCACTGCAAATCCACCTGATGCCTCTCTGTCTGGGTCTCTCTGTATTCTATCTCCTGCTTTTCATTGCCCGCTTATCTCATTGTCCAGTCTCCTATCGCTAACCCTCTTTCTTTTTCCTCTCTGTCTCTTTCACTCTTCTTACGGTGGTCAGCTAGGAACAGCAGGAGAAAATAACTTGCATCCGGGATTACAGCCACAAGCTGAGAGATAGAGGGAGGGATGTGAGGACAGGGAGCGAGGGATCGCTGATTGCATCTCTTCAGCTGCCTGAGCCGTCAATCACATCTCCGGTGTGGCGAGTCATCACTCATCTGACAAGAGTGAGTTGCCATAGCTGTCTCTGTGTGTGTGTGTGTGTGTGTGTGTGTTTTTGAATGACATCCCTTTCCTGACAGCTACTTTTCCCGTTGCTAAGCAAGACATCCCTCATCTGGGAGGAAGAAGGAAGAGACAGAAAACAGAAGGGACAGAGGGATGAAAGGGATAAAAGGGATGAAGCTCACCTTCGGCTGATGACAAAAGCGCTGATGAGGATGATTAGGAGGACCACGCTGCCCACCACAGACACCAGTAACACTGTGGAGTTGGCCCCATCACCGATAATGGGAGCTGGGACTGTGGTAGAGGGAAAGAAAGAGGTGGAGATGAAAGAGAAGAGGAGTAAGAGGAGGAATGTAAGAGAAAACAGACAGGGAAGAAGGTTGGACAAAGAAAAAGAGAAATGTCAATATTACTGCTCTCAAACAAGTTGCCGCACATGAAAGAACCAATGTACATTTTGTGTTTGTCAGTCACTGACAAACATCTTCCACTTCCCTCTAATGTTTCTCGTTCTCCAGCAATCTCTCTTTACCAACCACAAATACAATGTTTGTTCCCTATCCCTCCATTTTACAATTCCCATCCCATAAAGTCTACCTCATGCTTCATTGAGAGACAATGACAGCCCATTAGAATGTGTGCTTGACCATGTTATTATCATGCAGCACCTCCCTGCATAACAAAAGGGACACCTGCACTTACAGGGCATCTGTGTAACCCTTTAGATCTCCCAGTTCATATCATATGACATTATATTTAGAAATTAATAAGAAAATCAAACAATTAAGCTTGGGTTGGTCAGTCAATGTTCCCCATCATTAATAAAGGATTTAAAGGATGAAGGACGAGTTTGATCACATGTCATTTTTGAAATCTTTCATCTACAATGATTCTATTTATTTTTGGGATTTTCTGACATAAAGTAAAAAAAAAACAAAATCTGTATTTTTCAATCAGAGATGGAATCCTTCTTTAAAAAGCCCCTAATGACTAAACCCAATCTGGCACATCCATAAGACTCATTGCAGCTTGAATATTGGACACTACTCAAGTTGCTAGTCAGGTGCTCCAGCATAATATCATTTCTGTTTTATAGTCGACCGGTATCTTGATTAATGAGTCGACAAAGACAGAGACAAATTCATAAAAGATGCTATCATATCAGTATTTTGCAGGGGCAGGTGTGATGGAGATGGCCCAGAGTGTGTCTGGCACATCGGTGCAGTGATATCATTGCTGGAGAGGAGGTGTAATTTAACTCACCAGAGTTGGTCATGAACTCAAATGGGCCGCTGAACTCCCCATAGCCGGCTGCAGTGCGGGCACGCACGTGAAATACGTAGGAGGTGAGGGGGGTGAGGCCCTTAATATCAGTGTTTCTCGATGAGGTTTTTATAATTCTGTAGCTTCTTTCATTTTGGTCCTGAGGAACAAAGAAAGTCACAAAGATAAAGAGAAAGCAGTAAGGCATCATTTTATTAGGTGATTCAAATGCTGCTTTTGTAGTAAAACACTATCAAATTAAAGGTTTTCGACATATTTTTGTCAACAGAAACTACATCTCCCATGAGATCCTCACCTTCTCATAGTACTTGACCTCATACTCCAGGATGACTCCGTTGGCTCTATCAGGTGGTTGCCACGCTAGTGAGATAGTGTGTCTCGTGATGTCCTTTGCCTGGATGGAAGTCACTGGAGATGGAGCTAGTGAGATGATCAAAGAAAGAGAAAACAAGTTAGCCAACTACTTTCTCCTAATCATCCTTTTTTTTTCAGCTTTGGAGACACCAAGTCTGTTTTCTGTTGCTCTCCTAAATCCAACTCTTTTCTCCTGCTGAGAAAGTTAAACAGTGGGCCAGGCCACAAGGCAATCACTTCCATTTGTCTTTTAACTTGGCTTCCATTCAAAATCTAAGGCGTTACAGAGCCATATGACCACACAGCAGAATGGCAAAGCTAGACTGTATGGCAATACTCCGAACTAATAGTTGGCATCCATAAAAATGATCCAATTTCCCCTCCGCTTACGCTAGCGTCTCAGCCACTTTTCCTACGAGCTGGCAAAATAATATCTAACTTAATTTTCTGCACATTTTCAGGTCACCCTGGGAAACCTTGTGTTGCTAAAAGTCCGCTTCGGAAGGCTCGAAATGGGCTTGACGCCTTTGCCTTTTTGTGTCTTCGAGAGAGCAAATCAATTGGTTTTCATTAAAGCTCCTGTGAACGATCTTATCTCAAGCCTTTTTCTGTTACAGCTGATAATGAGGCCATATTTCAAGCAGCCGCACTATCTGCGTTCAGCCGGCTTTAACATGTGAAGGTTAAAGCACAGATAATGGCTTACACTCGTCCCCTCCCTTCAGTCACTGTTGCACAAATCAAACCTCTATCTTTAGGGAATCTGACAACACTAAAATTGGGTCACACACTCTCAACACCACAAAAAACAAATCCATAGGTGTAAAGAGACAGAAAAACACATGTACAGATGTACTTTTCAACAGTCAATAGAGTACACAGCGAAGCAGATGGAGTTATAGCCCAAGCAATAAAAAGGCGCACAATGGATTACAACACAGGTACAAAAGAGCAACGCAAACACACTCACATCTTCAGCATTTTTTGGTTTGCATCAGTGGTTTTTCACATTCACATAAGCCTCACCAACCAGGGAATAAATAAATAAATAAAAATCACACACTATTTGACTCAAAATAAAGCAACACACACAAATTCCACCAATGTCCAGGTAGCTTTCTTAATGGCATCTGTCCTTAAAAGTTCACAAGGAGTGAATCTTTGACCTCTTGTCCTCAGTGACACTGTGAGACTGTAACCATACTCGTTCCAGACCATCTGCCTTTTAAAAAATTACAGTGGGATGATTAATGAGGGGTTCACGGTCCACCGATTATGATTGGATTATCTATGACATTATATACATTCTCATCACTTTGACCAAGGGCTCCAGGGAGCCTAGCTTTCAAGCTAACGCTAACAAAACCCTGCTTTTAGCCAGGGATTGAGTTCAAACAGGCCTGGAATCCAAGCACCAGCCACAGATTGAGTTTCAAGGGGGTGAAGAAGCGGCTGGAGAGGGGAGCAGGCGGACAGTTTGTGACTGGTGGGGGTTGAAATGGAGATGGAGAGGGATGGGATTGCAGACATCTCTTGGTAAATAGATTAGCCCAAGGTTGTGTCATCCTGTTGGCCTAATGTGTTGCGTCTCTGTTAAACAATTAGATGGTGGCCATTTGTATCCCTCGAATCAATCTTACCCGGCGGGGAGAGCCAATTTGAAGGCCCCTGTGGGGCTGACCAAGGACTCTACGACTCAGAAAGAAAACCCCCAAAGGGGTCACAGGCCTTCATTCCCTCAAGGAAATCCACACATCCATCTTTCCTCCATAGATGGCAGATATGGCGAATTAATCGTGTTCTGCTTCTCTTGTTACATTTTTATTTTTCCCTGGGCTAATGTGAGAATAAAGATGAGTAGTGTTCTGAGTGGTCATTTCTCAGAGGAAAAGACAATGCTAACACAAAATAAGGGATCTACCAAGGGCCAAGTTTTATTAGTTGTTAAACATTAATTAGATAGATCAGTACCCCAAAAGAGTGACGCTGTCTGTGTCAATCAATATTCGCACAAACTGCACCAAAGCTGATGCAAGACTAAACCAAGACATCCTAAACAGAATGAGAGTTTAACCTGAGGCTGTGATATGGGGAGACCATGCTAGACTAGCTGGCACTTCTGTAGATGAATTTAAAAATGTGGGGCAGAACTACAATTCCTTACTGCCTCCTGATTGCGTGGGCTAAATATTATTCCCTGGTGGAATAATATGTGTAGATACAATGAATATTCATATCCCATTTCAAAATTGTGTGCTCCACAAAAAACTCTTTCACAGCCTGTGACACTTCTCACACACATACAGCAACACAGAGGACCTTTTTAGACAAACACACAATAGAAAAGCATAGCACCATTATCTCTGACACAGACCAAAAAACTCGCAAAACTGATGCATGCATTTTAGTAAGTGAAATCCAGCAGAGATGCATACTGTTCTTTCTAGAGCTGTGGGTTTGATTTAGTTTTGCAGACAGTTGTGAGGTTTTGTCACTGCATGGAGCAGAGTCTGTTGAATGAGCGAGTTTGTCTTTGCGAGCATGTTCATCACAAAAAATTTGTGCTACAAGGAGCAGCTGTGGTTAGTGCGAGCATTTGCACGAATATGCGGTCGATTACAGTTAGACATAAAAAGAGACAGGGGCCGGGGAGCACATGTGGTTGCCAGATTGGAACCTGGTTGCCAGATTGGAGTCACTCGATTTTGCTGCCGCCAAGAAAAAATAGGCGAGGTGGGAGCCGTTTTTCAGGGTGTCAAGAAAATGGCTCTTACATACAAGCTCCTTCTCCCCTGCCTATAAAGACTACTTCCACCTCCCCAAACACATTTCCACATGTACGTCTGTCCGATTTGCCAAAGAGATGGAAACTCGCACATATGGGTGCTGACAGACGTGCCCACACACACACTGTCTCATGCACTAATTCACTTTTAGTCACCTAAGCCTGCCAAGTATTTTGTATCGAGACATAAACACCTCTTGCTCATTCTCTCTCTTTCCCTCTTTCTCACACATACACACACAAAGTACTTGATCCCATAAAAGGGGAAAAAACATCCATTTACAGCCAGGGGTCAGTTCAAAGCTTGGACATCTCCCCTCCTTTTCCTCGTGCAGCCCGGGTGAAAGGGTTACACCCCAACTGATTTACGACAGTGGAATTGTTCATGGCGGGACATGGAATCTGACCTACTAGTCTGCGCACACAAACATATGCCTGGTCACAGACGCATGCACATGCAATCAACAATCTTTATGTCTTAATTTTTGTCCCCGGGCATAGTTCTTCGCTACACTTTCATCTATTTTCCTCTAAACGCAAAAAATTCATAAATGCTCCACCCTTCCAAACTGCCCATACCTCACTTCTTCCTCTCTAACCGAAATTTGAACTTTTATGGAACGGCGGTGGCGGGGGTGGCTTTTCCACAGCACTTATAAATCCTAATAAATCTATCACAATAAATGTGTAATCCATGGTGTCTGGATGAGGGGAGGTGATACAGAGAGAGGGACAGCCACAGATGACTGGCTGGATTACCAGCGGCTGAAACCAGACCTTCCAAAGCCCCTACTGAGTATTAGCAGGAAGAAATCCAATCAGTCTGGAGCTATTCTCTTTAACACGCACACACATGCACTGAAATTAAAACACACACACTCACAGACACATAGAGGACATTGTTGGGAGGCAAATGTAGATTGTCTGCCTCCACTAGAATTCACACTTTGACAAACATTCTGCGTAGCACATTTTTTCACTTATAGCTAAGCATGCAGTCCGTCATGCACATGTGCAAACACACATACATGCACATATAATAGAGCTTCCAGCTGCAAGCTTCATAACTAATCCTGGAGAACAGTTGTGAAACATGCACTAGTGTAGAGCCAAAGGCAACATCATCTATATCTTACAACTTGAAGTCAGCAGATTAGCCTCGAGCAACCTTGGGGGGACATCACCGTGTGTACATGTTACTATGTCTTTGTATGAATTCATGTGTGAGAGCGTGCACTTTAGAGTTTTGTACAAACGTGCGTCACTGCGACAGCACTGACATGCTATTACGGCCCTCATCCTGGACTCTAGGGTGTGCTCCACACCAGCTCCCACACATGCCTGTCTGGCAGTACTCGCAGCTCTCCCACAGGCAGCACATCCATTTATCTCTATCTTCCTGACCCCAGCTGATAAATCAAGCCGCTGTGTCCTTAAAGTGCCAGTCCAACCCCTATTCAAGATATTCGCTTTTCCCAGGGATGGAAATTAGTGATAAAAAATGACAAAAAGGCACTTAGCTTGCCACCCAGGAGCACAGCCGTAAAGCAAAGAAAGGTAATGATCGGCTATAAGTGAAGGAGAGTAGGGAGGGATGAAGAGAAAGGGCCAGGTCGTAAAATCCATTTACACAACAACTGGTTACAAAATGACTAAATGACAAAACAACGGGAGGCTTTGAACGCACCCATGGGCTAGCGCTCTTCTCCAAGCTCTAAAGGAGAGGCTGTATTCATGGGTGTATGTTACAAGAATAATTACACAGACACACAAACACACACACAGATCCGAACAGCATTTGTAATGAAGCCTCCACAGATCAATACAACTCATCTAATTCATTAGCTTGAGAGCTAAATATAGCACGTTGCCCCTATCTTCATCCTAGGCTTCTCATGCCTAATTATGCAAAACTCAAGTGAAATATTGCAGAAAATAATTTCCCACTGCAGAGAATCCTTCACCCCTCTCAGTAATCATCCAGCCTTCGCCCAAATTATACACAGCTTTAATAAACATGTTTTGACACGCAGATTGCCCCTAAAAAAGTACTTCATGCATTCAAAGTAACGAGCATGTGCTCTGCATCAAACATAAGTCTACAATTCCTCTCTACCAGTATACACTCTCTTCTTTACACAGGGAAGTGACTTGATTAATTAGCATGAGCAATTGTTCAGATTATTCTGAATACAACTGAGAAGACGAAGGTCAGGTAAAAAGCATAAAGGTATTTTTACAAGCTTTGTTACTCATATTACAGGTAGTTGTAATTATATACCTCATGCCCTGATCTTAATGTTTGGACTGAGACGTCTTACCTGCTTGGTTGGTGGTGACGGTCACCGACACTGCCTGCTCTGGCCCTGGGCTCTGGGGCGAGACACCATTCACCGCCCACACCTCGAAGGTGTAGTTGGTGTGGGCCTGCAGCTCATTGATGGACACCCTGGTTCCCTTCAGGCTCAGCTGCTGGGGGCTGAAGTGGATGCCATTACCGCAGGGTTGACAGCGGCGGCCATCGGGGCCACAACGCTTGCACACCACATTGTATGTCAGGTCCTGACGTCCTCCTGAGCTCCGAGGTGGGCTCCACTCCAGATTTACGGAGGTCTCATTCACATTTGAGATAAGGTGGAGTGGGGCAGATGGAGGACCTGTGGAGACAAGTGGAAAAGGAAAGGGTTGATGTAGTTAGCGGTGGACAGGATAAACAGTTGTGAGCCAAATGCTAAGCTGGTACAGAATTACACTAATATTTATTTGTGGTTAGTTTTGCAAAATAGAGGTGAAACAGTGCTTTAAACTGTTTGCCAAAAACTACCCAGAGAATGATGAATGAAAGATGTTGATGTTAATAAGTATATAACTGGCGATCATTATATTAACTGTAGTACTTGTGGGGAATACTCCAGTGGGTCTGGTAATTGACTCTTTTCTTACATACTTAGATATAACAAAGATGTAAATGTATAATTGACTGGGTTGCCCCTTTATTGAAAGCTGAGGCTTCTTGGATTCCCTTTTAATGTCCTGTCCATAACAGAGAGTGAGGATCTAATTTCACCTCAGTTAATTCAGCATGTTAACTGAAATCCAATAGGCCAGCAGATTTTCTCTCTCATTCATATGTCGAATCAGCTGGAGGTGGCAGAGCGCCTGAGCCCGCTGCTAACAGTGGGGCTTCATGGCACCCACTCAATAACTTCAGACAAAGTTTGTTTTGGACCCTCTTATTAAGTTCCTGCTTTTGATGTAAGCCTCACTCGCAGTAGTTTTATAAGAGAGCAACTCTGCAGATGTGACACAACCGCCCCCTGCTCATCAATCCCAATTTACATGTCAGCTCTATTGTAATTAATGTGTTTTTTTGCGTTGCTTTCAAACATAAGCGACGGTAATTGACTTAACTCTCCCCCTCTCTCTCTCTCTCCCTGTCTGTTATCTCTGTCCTGCTCGCTCTCTCGCTGACTAATGAAGCGCACGCGAGCAGGCTGAGAGGGATCGATGCTGGGTGAAATATGAAAGCTAGTCAGTCCACAGACGAATCATTTCATAACGGAAATTAATTATCAGTGTTATTTTTGGAGGAGCACAGTGGCAATGAGTGATTTCACAGAGACCCCGAGAGTAGCAGAGGGGACAGAGTGGGGCAGGGTGGGTATATGGTAGCCTGAGGAGGAATAAGTGTGCTTGTGTGCACAAGTATTGATGAAATGATATGTGAAGTACACTTTTACCCATGATGCATGTACTGTGTCTTCACAAGAAGCTCAAAAGTGTGTCAAATTGCACATGCCAGAGTTTGTTGTCTGGTACATAGACATGAATGTAAAAACGCTGAAGAGAGGAAGGCGATTGAGAGGAGAGGAGATGGACAGAAAGAGACAAACACAGTCTGTTCATCCAGGAGGCAGAAAGCCACTGATTAGTATGGAAGGAGCAGATTTGGAAAGACAGAAACCAGGAGAGATGGCGGGGAAGGAGGGGGTAGAAGTTTCACTGAAAATGACCTAAAAGGTCAAGACACAAGCTGCGTGTGGTTGTGAA
>JAPQRN010000006.1:6246084-6273820 GCA_037367275.1 Coranthus polyacanthus | reverse complement strand
GCCTATAGACCAGTGGTTCTTAAAGTGAATTCCCCATGGGCCCCCAGAGGGGTTCCAGAAAGACTCTATACAGTAAAATTTTGAGTTTCATTTTCCCCTCATATTTCAGTGTAAAACACCATAAATGACGCCTTGATCTCACCAGTTCCACAGTGCAGACAACTGATCAATAAATCATCAACAGAAATATTCCCATAAAAGGCTTAGCAGGACAATTCTTATCAAAGAGGACTGTGTATGAATTCGGGGTCCTTTCCAGAGTTTCCAGCAATAATGCATATTATCTCTTTATTTTTGCTTCATAGGGGACCATGCGCCCTAACAAGGGGACACTTCTTTGCAGTACTCACCCCTCCTTCTGTCGGATTGGCGACCCATCCCAGCTCCCCCTGAACAGATCTGGAGTCCAATAACGTGACTGGAAAACAGGAATGGGAGAAGTGAGCATGCAGCCTCAGTCCGTCCATGCAACAACACCACTGGCATTTATAATCCACTCAGATCTGACACACCAAGGAAGAGAAATTAGCTGCTATTCTCCTGAAAGCTCGGTGTAGAGAAACAACTGATGGCGATTTATCAAGCTGAAAAATACAGTCATGGTGAATGTAGCTACAGGGAACGAGAATAGGTTTCAGGTTTACAAAACATAGGCTACATTTGTAAATGATTGCTGTACAAGTCGCGCGAGTCGCGCTTTAGTGCGTTCTGGTTGATTTTCATAAAGAAAAAGATGAAGATGAATGACAAATGCATTTCCCCTGTGTCTTTAAAGTAATGATTTTTCAGTTTGCTCGGCGTCAGCTCTAAACATGTTTGATGTGATCGAGTCAATTAGGGAGCCGTCTGCAGAAACTTGGTCGTCGGAGAACAAAGCACATTTAAAATAGTCTTTGACAGTAACACCGCTCGAACAGTGTTTCTACTTCTCTCGGGTAAGAATAAAACATTATTATTTTTAAAAAGTGCTTTCGTCTGAAATAGAGGAAGCTTATTATTTTTTTAAGAATATGTTGTGTTCTTGTGGTTAAAATGTTTAAATATATTTTTTTTAAATAAAACTGTTGTGTGGACCTAGTATAAATAATTTGCTTTAATACAAATCATCAACTTTACATTTTTTAACATGTCTTTCATATGCAGCCTGCAGGTACATTGACAAGGCAATTCATAATGTCCTTTTACTCCTGTATACCCGTCTTGCTCGACATACGGGAGAAAAAACTCCATGCATAAGATGGGATTGTTTTACATCAAATTGCCCATTTAATTTATTGGTTTGATTGATTGAAGCCTACTGTCAAAAGTAGGCTTCAATCTGCGTAGGGCCTAACATTTTGAAAGTGAAAACACTGCGCCCCAAGACCCCGAGCAGGGAGGCAATTCCAGTCCCGAAACCTTCCGAGCTCCTGTTTTGAGCAGGGCTCAACGCACTCTTTTTGACATTTGCCAGTTTAATGCCTGGTCTTTTTCACTATATAACCTACAGAGCATAAAGACCTTTGGTGAATCACTGAGAATCTGTCTTTGAATCGGCTTAATACCCCAAGCGACACTTGCTGCAATAATATTTAAACTTTTAGAGCTGTTCCCTAAACTCATTTGACTGGAAAATACAGACATACGAGCGATCACTGTGAGCAATACTGAAAATGATTTTTTTTTAAAAAAAGCTGTCAGAGGATGTGAGCCGGATTTGCGAGTCCTCCACGGACTCCTAATTTTACTTCATGTTCTACATGACATGTAATGAGATGCTACGCAACATCAAATTGTTTTTTTGTTTTTTTGTTTGTTTTTTTTCTTCTTTTTTTTTTGGAGATTGTTTGCTTGACATTCCCTCTAAACAGAGTCGGGGCTGAAAAGTATTCCCGTTTCCAGGTTTTCTGCAGCTGACACGATCGACGCCGAGGTGAAACCAAAACAACGCGATGCGCATTTGGATAGCCACTTCTGATTCCAGCTTCGTTCAAATAATCCCCCGCAAAATTCGCCGCGTAAAGGTGTCCGTCGGTGTTTTCCACTATTAAACTCAACACAGATTCATGCACTCGCGAAGAGGGGCCACGAAGTCAGCTCCGCAGCGCGAACACACACGGAGACAGAGCGGAGATAAAGTACGCGGCAGTTTTTCCCAACAACCTTACCTTCATTGGGGGGATATATCCGTGCCGGCGAAACAAATGTAGAAATCCCAAAAACAAGAAAGGTGGCTGTGAACAAAATCCCTGCCATGAGTGCCATTTGTGTCCTTGTTCCGTTTTTCTCTCCTCTTTTTCTTTCGTTGCTCTGCTCACAGGTCCTGCTCTCTCTCTCTCATTCCCTCTCTCTCCCTCTCTCTCTCTCTTTCCCAGTGGAATATGGGTTTGAAGCGGACAGGAGAGAGACGCACCAAGCGCACCACAGCCAGGAGGCGGGTCTACTGTGTGCGCTCTGACGCGGCCCAGTCAATCCATATAGGAAACGTAGTGGACTGGAGGGGGAAAGGGGGGCAAATAATCATTAACTACCCCCCCACACACATACACACACACACCACCCAAAACAACTCACTACCAGTGGACACTGAAGCCACAGCTACGGCACGGTGGTGTTAATGTGAGGTGGTGTTTCTCTACGGCATTTGCCATGCAGGTACAAAGGCGATGAAAAACTCCACACTGCCTGACATTATCATGAGAAAATGCAGGGAAAGGGCTTATAAGTCAGCAAAGAAAAGAAAACAAAGTGTATGCATATATGCATGCACAGAATCAGGTTTTGTTACAAAATGTAGCAAAATAATAATAATGATAATTCTAAATGTGATCCCAATCACTCTCTTATTGAATAAACAGTAGGACCTTCTACCGAAGTATTAAATTAAATGCGTAAAATGCGTCAGTTTTGTCCTCTGTGTTTCTCAGGAGTCTCACTGTGCTGATCCTGCATGTAGTCTGGCTCCAGTCAAGCGCAGCGTTGTCCAAGGTGAACCGCTTCGGACCAAGGTCGCCACCTAGCGGAGATATTGATGCCTGTTCTTGCACCAAAATTGGATTAAAGAACAAGCACGAGCATGACCTCCTTAACATTACATGGTATTGCACTTTGTGAAATTGACAATGCCCATTTTTTGATCGGTGGCACGGCTGTATTGGATTATTGTCACCTGTTATTATTCTAATATTACCAAGGATTTATAGGTATTTACGATGAAATGTGCACACACATCCATCCATCACTACAGGGCAGAGCAGACCTGGTGTTGTGGAGCTGCAAAGGTGAATGGTGTGCAGGAACTGACAGGGAGGTGATGTTCCTTTTGCAGTTTTTCTTCAAACAAAGGCTTCTTGTTTTTGGAAAAGCCAGCTGTGGTCTTCTTTGGGGTTTTGCCCAGGGTGCTCTCAGTCTTTTATGTCCGCCTACACAGGTCTTCTATTGCTCCCATGAGATGTGCCCAGTGCAGCAGGAGGAGGCAACCATTCAATGATCTTCAGAGGTGATTGTCACTGTGTGGGCAGGTTAGGGCTTTCTGCATCAACGCACACTGCAGCCAGTGACAGATAGGTTTCCACAGCCACATACAGCACCTTTATAATACCTAAACAAAACTGCATCTGTATTGTGTATCCTTTAGAGGGGAATGTGGTCACTGAGCTGAAAAACATCCACCCTGCTGAAGTGTCCTTGGGTAAGTCATTGAATCTCTATCAGCTCTAGGGCTGCAGAGTGGAAAGTCAAAACAGAATTCCATCACATGATTTACAAAAGTGCCTCTATTGTTATTTTTGCCTCGTGAAACCTGCAAAAATTCAATGGAATGGCTTCATTTGACTTCAAAAACCTGTTTGTGATGGCAAAACATGACAGGCTATAAGAAGTTTTCAGATACAGCAGGTGTCTGAATGACTTTCTTTTTTTTTTCATCTCTTTACAGCGTCATACACACATGAATGTGTCTTTGTGTGGAAATATTATCTACAGCCTCTAGCATCCACATTTGGCAGAACCCAAGCCCTACAGTTCCCATGCCTTTCCATAGCTGTCACACCAACCTCAGGCTTCCAAGACTTGGCTATGATATATTTATTTATGCCCTTACAAGGCAACATCTAGGAGTTTTCTTAAATTGGTGATCTCACTGTGAATAGACCTGCCTTTGTTTCAAATGCTTCAAGAGACAGTATGGCATTGTTTTTGCTCATAGATGCCACAAGGAAAAAAAAGAGAATAGTGTTTTTATTTGTTCTGAGAGGGCAGCCATGGAGTCCTGATCTTGGACTGCTTGAGGAAATTGCATTATGTCAAGAAGAATGTGGCTGATTTGGATACACAGAGGTGTGGGTTTATGAGGGTGTCCTGGGATGCCATGCTGTGTCTCTGTGGGGTTATGGGCTCTTCTACAAAACTATCTTGGCCAGCGTAATGAAGCAGACAAAGCATCTGGTACTCTGCCGAAATTGGCCAATTTAGCCCCAAACATCGACTGTCCAAAACTGCATCCGCAGATGAAAGGCAATTCCTCTTTTTAAACCTGGCGACAAGCCTGGACACCTTAAAAAATGCCAAAAGGGGATCCTGAGGCTGCTTTTGATCTTTTTAACCAATGACTACAAGTTTTACCAACCGACGATGACGGAGGTCTGATGAAGCACGGGCGGGACAGTGATGGTGGTCGGGACAGGGTGTGAGTGGGCGGGTTGTGTCTCTAGTCTTTCTTTATTTGTGTCACAGTGTTTTTGATTGATTACACTCCCATCATTTCCTTTATCTTCCTGTCAAACCAGTGGCTTTTTTTTTTTGGAGGGAGGGGGGTAGCAAATCAACCCCCATTCCCTCCCTTTAACAGCCCACTCTGCTTTCTCCAGATGGCATCTGCTGCCCACACATCTGCATTGTGTGCCAATCATGCACACCGACTCCAAATCGTTTGCCTGAGCAGACACACACACACATTAACTCACTCAAATAAATGAATACAAACTTGTGCTGCTGATGTACTCGGCTGCTGCTAGCTTCTGTAAAATTTGAATATTAGTCACTTTTATCCAACTTGAATATGCCAGAGGTTTTTATTGTCTGTGAAAAGTCATCAGTCAGAGGTAACTGCTTACTAAATTTAAGAAAACTGCTTACAGACAATCAGCATTTTCAGTCAGAGCAGCAAGAGTTCAATTCCCAACCATATCAGAGACTGCACAAGCTTAAGTATTTTTAAAACAACAATTAAAACGTGGCTTTAGACAAATCAATCGTGTGATCACTTTTTTCAACCCGTTTGGAACTAACTGTTTAACAATACGGAGACTATTTTGTATGATGTTTATGTGTGATTTACCCTTTGAAAATGATGCTAATTTCTTTGTTTAATTGTTTGTGTTGTATTGTTTTTAATACCTTCCAACATAAGGACGAACTAAATTAGCTACGTAGCTGACTCTGGTTTGATAAAATAAGAAGTTTAAGTGAGAAGAAAAATAATAAATGAAAAAAATGGATCAGGTAAAGCCATTACATAGCATTCTTGCTCAGTCATCAATCATCTCTGCAGGAAGTACACTGCACATTTATTGTCAACTAAACAAAAACTTCCAACCCCCACCCTCCCTGTCACCTTCTCCCACCTCCCCGACTACAGTTATGGCCATTGTTTCAACTAAAGCCCTTAAGTCCCTCCTGCTGGCCTGTGACCCTCCTCCAGGCTAGGGGCCCTGCTCACCGCCTTCGGATCCCCAGCTTCACGCGGTGTTCCTCAAGCCTGAAGTTGGGAAGACGTCCCTGGAGGTCAGAGCGAGTGGGAGTTGGAGGAGACCAGAGGAGAAAGGGAAGAGGAGATCAAAGGAGCAGCAGGAAAGCCGCTCTGAAGCAGAATGTCAGAGATGAGATAAAATCCACTGGACTGGAAATATTGCTCACACACCTACATACACACACACACACACACACTGACACGCACAAGCACACAACTTGTTTTAAGTGTTACAACATGGCAGAACTGTCTTTATCTCCACCTGTGAACATTCAAATCTTCTGGGGTCTTTCTGCCGTCTCATACATTTCCTCTTAATTCTGCCAACTCATCTGAAACCGTTTCCAGCTTTGTAAATCTGTCATCAAAGACACTATATTATCCCTAGTACAACCTATTAATGACATATTATTCTTTATCCTGGTCTTTGTACTGCAATGAGATGAATCAAACTTAACCCATTAAGGCGCAGGTTAGCTTTTAGATCACACAGTTGTTGCTTAAAATGAAGGAAAGATTGATGATAGGTGATTGATTGATGATGAGGTTATATAACATGAACAAACATGCATTTAAAGCAGGCCCCGCTTTTTCTATTTTCAGCATTTCCTTTGAAGTTCAGTAAACAGTTTCACAGATAATGCCCATCAAATGTTTCCTCTCCCTAGGATAGGTTTTGGTAATATGTTTGAAACTCATATCATGTCAGCGTTTATGTACCAAACCTCTGCTTGACCAGCGCATTTACTTTAATATTTTCATTTACATTTACAAATGTAATGGATCTGACGGACCCTGTCACCCTACGAAATTTAAAAACTCGCTCAGTATTTGTGATTAAGACAGCATCGTCATTTGACCTTTGACCTAAAGATAGACACTTGTTAGAAATTCTGTTGCCTTTGTGTTTCATGTATAATGTGTGTCCGTGGTAGCAGAAGTAATGAGATACTTCCTTAAAACTAATACAACGCTGTGAAAATATTCCACTACCAGTAAAGGTTCAAAACCTTACTTTAAGTAAAAGTATGTAATTATTATCAGCAAAATGTTCTTGAAGCATGAAAAATAAAAGTAGCCACTGGTCCCTTGTTTTACTATTAATTTCCATTATTACAGCTGTATTAATGTGTTGCATTTTACTGGTGTAAATGTTTAAGGTTGAGCTCATTTTAACTACTTTATATATTGTCGTCTAGTTTAATGTGCAGCAGTGCATCATATTCTATAATATCATCATATGTTTGTAGCATCGCTGCCCTGTGAGAACCACGTTTCTTTAAAAAGACAACTTTTCATGACCTCAGAAAAAGAGGCCTGTTTTCAGCTTTGTGACGATGCATTTTCCAGTGAATCCAAGAGGGTTTTTTACAGAGTTTATTTAGCTTAAGTAGGAGATTCTTTCAACCCATAAAAGAACACTTAATCTTTCAGTTCATCACAAACATTCAACATCAGCACATTTGGAGATAAACAGTTGTCACTGGAAAGGAAGGGGATGAAAAAGTGTAATCTGAAAAGTAACTAAATCTGTCTAATGTAGTGGAGTAAAAAGCACAGTATTTGCCTCTGAGTAAGTGGAGTAGAAGTATACAGTGGTAAACAGAAAACAGAACTACTCAAGGTACAAATACCTCAAATTTACACTTAGGTGCAGTACTTGAGTAAAACTTCTTAGTTACATTCCACCACTGATTTTTGCATTTACCAATACGAATATGTTTCCATTTTTTGCAGCTTTCTCACTCAGGGATTCTCTTCCTCCGTTTATTAACAAATTGACAGAAGCATAGGTGACCTGCAATTGGCTCCCTGAACAATGCCTCTGATTGCACATGCCATAGCAATAGTTTTGCTTTAAAATTACCATCTAGACAAATTTTGCCGGTGTCCTAAAGCTTAATAAAATGTTCACTATGGCATCGCTCGCAAAGAAAAGCATTCTTGTCTTGCGCACCTAACTGTTAACTCTGAAATCCTCCACCAGTCGTTCAGCCACCACCACGCTCTACATCACGGCGCTGGCTGTTATCTGACCTATTCATGCCCCTGCCACCTAGATCTTTACCCCCCAATGGCAGTGTGTCAATCGATAAGCATCACGGCAGGTCCAGCAGTCGAGCCCAGCGGGCGCGGGCTCTCTATGTGGTTGTGGAAAAGCAACTGAGCGGCGAGAGACCCTTTGTGTCACTTCAGAATTACCTGAGGGTTTTCAAAGCAGGCCGTTGTTGAGCCTACCCTGTTGTTTACCGCCCTTCATTTTCCAGTCCTGAGTTGTTGTTTCGGGAAATGCCACTGTTTTGAGACTTGACAGCAGGAGGTATGTACTCACGCAGAGAGTTTCTCTAATGCCACGCTGTAATATAGCTTGACCCGATCAAGACATATCACAGCTGCATGGCTTTCCCTGGAAAGTCTGATATGAAATAAATAGAAAGTGCATACAAGCAACAGAAATGCACATTTTATTTCTTAGGCTGTGACTAAGGTGCATGATTTACAAGTTGCCATGTCTTGTTTTATGAGGCATAAAGGCAGTGAAGTTGTATCAAAGTCACAAATTACTCTTTGTAACCCCATAAAAACCCGCTTATCCCACTGTTTTGTCGTAGAGGCATCATTTTTGGTTGTTTGGGGCCTGGGTAACGATCCAGCAAACTCTCATCTGGCTGCCAGATTATGCTGCTGCCGTTAGATGCATTTAGATGTCTGTGGCGGCACAGTCACTCAACGCTTAAAGCATCAACACAAACTACAAATCAGCTCCAACTCCAGGCAGCTTTAGAATGTTTTTTGCGTGTAAAAGATTACACGCAAAACACATTTGGCAGACGCAAAGGAGAATAAGTACTCCAGGGGAGATAATTTAAGGTGTTTCAAGTCATTTCATGCTGCACTGTCTAATCATCATACAAAGACAGAGACAAGGAGGTGGAGCAGAGATGTACAGGGCTTTGTATAGGGAAGATATGGATGGCCTCTGTAAGCCTCTGTAACAGACGTTACCGTAAGCTTGGTCTAGAGTTATTAAAAATCCGTGTGCTTGTGCACAAAAGCACATAAGCAAACAAACCCTTGGGTTATTTTGTACATGCATATTTGCGTCATATTGCATCAATAAAAGTCATGTAGAGACCTTCTCTCTCTCTCAGTCTCTGATATTGTTTTAATTGTGAGTTTGCAGAACACAGACGCTGAGCGCACATTAACTCACAGACTGACACTTGGCTGAACCATCAAACTCGACGGTGTGATTTGGTGATGGAGTTTTTTTTGTTCCAACTGATGTCATCGCTCAACTTGTTGAGAATAAAGCGAAGGCACAGAAGGTGGTGGGAGTTTCTAAGCACACAATGAGCATTTGGTCTTTCAGCTGTTACTCTGTGTGTGTTACTGTAGTAAAATGTACTACAGTATGTGAAAAGGCTGCGGTACCACAATGTAATTACTGTAATCAAATCATGGTTAGTTAGCAGCCTTTATCTAAAGCCAACTGTATTATGAATATTAAACTAGTGGTTTACAAGATGAACACCACATTTTCCATAAACCGAGAGGCTTCGTGTCACAGAGATCGTTGCTAACCAAAAGCTTCAGCTCTTTTTGTGGTGAAAGAACAGCCCCCTTTTCCTGTTTGTGCAATAAAACAATCAAACTCACTTTGCTGCCAAATCGATCCCAGAGTCACACTAAGTAACATGCAAATCTGGCCAGAGGTCAGGAAATGAATGTGGTAAGGATTTATTTTATGTGAAATGGCTTTGCATATTGTGCTGTCTTTAGCGGAGTGAATGAGGACACAAATCTGCTTAGTCATGCAGACAGATGCCAATAATGGATGAAAAAAAGTTAAAAGTGAGGACCTTATTCACCGAGATGATCAGCCAAAGGACACGCATGTCCAGGTTGACAGCAAACACTGTTAAAAACACTGCAGACAGGTTTAAAATGTGTTTGTCTCATCATGTTAGTGTTTTAACACAACAAAGTCAAGCAGAAGAATTACATTTCCATTTTAGAAATTTTGCAAAGGCAGATTAAGATGAATGACAGCCTTTACCACATGGAATAGCTCTGCTGTTCACCTCAACAGTGGAAAATGATCAACTTTAACTTTAAGTTTGCAATCATTTAGAGGAATATGCTCCGTTAATCTACTGCTTTTCATTGTTGCAGCATTGCATAATCTCTAATACATTGTCCATTTGCACTAGCTACAATTAGGTTTTCTATTAAAGGTGCCTCACTATTAGCTCTTTGTCTTATTTTTCTTAGTTTCACAAGAGTTGTGTGTGATTACAGCATATACAGTGTTTTTGATGCATGCAATCAAATAGAAGCCTGTAACAAAACAATGTTAAAACTGTTTGAGGATTACAATCTGTTGTTCTGCGAGATGAGCTAAATCAACTTCATTCCAAACCGATTCTCTCACAAGTGAGTTTGCAAAATATACATGATTTACTTTACCTAGTCTCCAGTAAAATCAATAAACACCAAATCTGGCACTCTGACAAGATAACCACAAAAGCCACAATGTAGAAGCCTATTAAATCGTGTGGAGAGAGGGGTGAAAAATATTTTGTTCAGACCAGATATTCTTTTCCTCTCCCTCTCTCTCCTCCTCCTTCTTCTCAGGACAAGCTGCATTTGCTCCACGGGTGTTGATGGAGGAGGTGGGTGAGGTAGGGCTGAGCATGGTAATCACCTAAAGGTGGGCTGGTTGCTATGGCGTCCCACCGCTGCACAGTGACAGCAGCGAGAGCTTATTGAGTTGCACAGAGGAGGAGAGAGCTGTCGAGAGCACTGAGGATTACATATACACACTTATGCACACACCGCAGCTTGACTTACTATACCCACGAGGACCTTCCCTTAGCTACATTCACTCTGACATGATATTTAACTTTAACCCTGCTCTAAATATACTCTTAAACCCAATCTATCTACATCTACCCACCCTTAAATTGGCCCCTCACAACTTGTATCTTTTTTTTAAAAAAAAAAGGTCTGTAAATTAGTTTGCGTAAGACTAGAAGTGCAAACAGTTGTTTTCGAGCACACATTGAACATTAACACACTCGTATGAACCAGACACGCAGGCTGAGGTACAAACACACAGTCCATGGCCAAAAGCGCATGCAGAGACAAAAAAACAAACTCATTCAAAATAAAGGTA
Organism: Coranthus polyacanthus; assembly: GCA_037367275.1. Lineage (NCBI taxonomy): Eukaryota > Metazoa > Chordata > Actinopteri > Kurtiformes > Apogonidae > Coranthus > Coranthus polyacanthus. The sequence continues at coordinate 6,262,913 of JAPQRN010000006.1, read as the reverse complement.
TTCACCGAGAAACAGAGTCATCCAGAGCAACTGACAGCTGCCCACATATTTGCTTCAAGTAAGCATATTCAAACACGGGCACACACAGATGGAAAGAAAAAGAGATGGAGCGAGGGAGGGAGCAAGGTACAGTCACACTAACCATCTAAAACACACAGCAGCACACTTGCAGCATGGGACAATATGTGCTGATAACAAACTGTGCCAGCCCAACACCAAATATCAAGCTGAGGAGCTTGCAGCCTGCTGTCTCCCACTGGACCTAAACTAACACAAACAGTCACTGGGACATGTGCAGCAAATAAAAAGAGAAGAAGAAAAAAGATTATCCTTTTCTATATTCTGAAACCAAGAAACCAAACAGGAACACATTCACACATGCATAAACAAGCCCCTAATAAATTTCCTCTTACTTTTATTCAGATCATTCCTCCCTGCACATATACATGCACGCACTCGCACTAAAGCACACACACTGGTAGCACCTCTGTGCCAAAATAGCAATTACCCCTCCTGTGCTGGGAGATAGGAGCTACTGGCCCCCGGAGCAGCCGACTGTTATTACTTATGTAAATATCGCATGGCAGTGTCTCTATCCAATTTGGAATAGAATAACAGTATGTGTGTGCATTTGTGTGTGTGTGTTCAAGGAAGGTTCATCTGCATAGGTAAGAGCACTGTGTGTAGTTATGTGTTTATATGCACTGTGCATGAGAAGACATTTCAAGTAATTTCATTCAAGTGGAATTGAGAGCCAGAAAGTCAGGCGAGATGTGATGAAGGATTTCATGCTGTGATGGAAGAGAGTTCTATACATTTAGAATAGAAATTGGTTTTATTATTGAAAAAAAAAACATTCTGAATTGGTTATTTTAATAGTAACAGAGAGGAATGAGTTTTTTTTTAAAAAGGAACAGTGAGACAGTCTGTATTCTCTAATGAAATCTCCAACATTTGGCAAATACTACAATTATAAAGTGTTAAGAAGTGCAAAGTGTAAGTAGCACAAATAAGATCCTGAGTCATTTTGATGCTGACGCATGGTAGCAGTAGCAACCAGCCACAGCTTTCACAACCATAACCTGCTTTCCAGCAACTTCCACACTTATTGTCTAATGGAGAGAAAGTCAGTGGCTAATAGTTGACAGATTCCTGTTTCTATAAATGGATAAATAAAGAGATAAAAACTCTGCTTTTACATCACCTATGATCACATAACTGTTCTCACCGCAGTCTGTATACTAGATTTACAAATCACATGGAAAAAAATGCCACAGTGATTAAATAAGAGCCAATTTACTGGATGTTTAACTCTTCAAAATACTGAATATATAGTGATTGAAGATATCCATTAATGTAACTGTATTGTTTAAAACAGATACATCACACTATATAAGATAAACTTTCATGAAGAAGCATTACTAAAACATTACAATCAAAGAAACTGATTAGTAAATTACTACTTGGCATGTTTATGTATCATGTTATTTCTTTATTACATACTAGAGTAGCTCTTTGCAGAGGTTTTTTCATAGTATGTACTGTATATTATTATAATATGCATATCATGTATAACCTTTGGGTCTGGAAGAGAGATAAAGTCAATCCAAGTCTCATGTGATGACTGAAGACACACCACTGGATAGTTGTGTTTTAAACGCTGTAAGATTTGACGTGCTGCTTTAAAATTGAACCTTAAATCTTACACTTGATCAATATTCAGTTTTTTCAAAATACTGCAAATTATTCATTTTAATATGTTAAACATATTTTCTGCATTAACTGGCCATCATTTCCAATATACACCAGTCATATTTTTTTTGCATCCCTATCTGTGTGATATCTCTATATATATCTATATATATATACATATGTAGCCTGCTGCACAGTTCTGCGCAGTCACTCTTTTATATGCCAGTGAGTAAGCTCAGCATTAAGCCACTTCAACCATACCGAGCCCACTTACAGCTAAAAGCAGGTGGGCTTCCATCCATCCCACCGCTGTATGAACGGATATACCTTTGGAGTGGAGTCCCCTGCGTCCCCCTTGCAACCTAACCTCCGCAATAAAACCCCCTGCGCTCCACTCCAGTTCCCCCTCAAAGGTTGCAGGTAAATGGGGTAATCTCCTGGCCCATCGCCCCCTCTCTCTAGATGCATGAAACACAACCCCCCCCCCCTCCGCGCACTCACACACACGCACACACACACACACACACACACACACACACACACACACACACACACACACATCATAGCGTATAGACCTGTATCCTGTCCACTCCCAACAAGGCCCACCTATTTCTATCTCTCCGTTTCTCTCTACTTCTCTCTCTCCCTCTCCTCCTATCTAATCACAGTCCATTAGCCGCCCCATTAAAATTCTTTTGTCCAATTTGGGAGGAATGCTACCCTCGTGGAAAAACAGAATGAAGCCACAATAGGGCCTTTTCAAATCTCGCTCGACTTTTATTACTGAGAGTCGCTGAAGAGTGCCACCCACCTCCAAGCACCACTCTGTCTCCCAGTCCCCTCCTGTTTGCTCTGTGTGTGTGTCTGTCTGTGTGTGTGTGTGTGTGTGTGTGTGTGTGTGTGTGTGCTGCCTGTAAGCATTATTGACACCGAAGAGAGCAAGAGATTTGCACAAGACAGTGTATCATTTACTATTTTTTTGCTTTACTACGGAGGACATAGTGGAATAGATAACAGACACTCCTAGCTTAATAACAGATGCACAATAGTTCAGTATGGCTAGATTCAGAGGTAGAGTTAAAAGCTGGTTGTTATAGATAGGGTCGAGAGTTGATAAAGGAGTAAGTCTTCAGACAGTCTCCGATGGAGGGGATTCATAGTGGTGCAATTGTTTGTTCACATGACAAGAGTGTCAGAAATGGTTTTATAAAGAATGAAAGGGAGCTTTGTTGTGTTAAGAGCTGAGAGAAGTCGAGTCCTCGGTTCCATTCTCACTTCAACACAGTTGACCAGTCTCTGTGTAAATGTGTTTTTTGTCAATTCCGGAGAGTTGTAGAAAATGTTGGATGCAGCCTCCCATTCTGGAGGAGGGAGTGTCTGTAGCTATTTAACCATCCAACAGAAAGTTCTGACTTTTGGAAAATACTGGTGTAGTTCCAGGCCAACTTATTAGAGGGTCCAAATAAAACTACTACTACTTGTTTTTACATGGGAGCTTTTTGAAGCCAGCAAATAATAGCCCTCAGCGGCAGCAGAATTAGACTTGAAGATACTTCCGCCTTGGCTTCACTTTGGAGCTGAGGTCCTCGTCCTCGGGTATATTCACTGTCAAGTGTGTTGCTTTTTCCTCAGTGTAGTCTGACAGTTTTGGGGATGGCTTCTTGGAGGAGATACTACATCTAAGCAGATGGAAAAATCACACCACAAGAACTACAAACACGACAGAAACATTTTGCTGTTTCATTTCCACATCTGCAGTCATCAGGACAACCAGTATTTTAAACTGAAAATAAATAAGGACAACAAAACATGTCCATGTGCGCCTTATTTGTTAAGGAGTAGGAATTAGGAAGCAAGTACCTTTCCAGTCTTCGTTCATTGATTTGGAAATCAGCATACAGTACATTATAATAAAAAGTCCATCTCTGTTGCTGTCACAAACAGAGCCTTTGCTTTTTACCCTTTATCGGTGTAATTTACGTAATCTTCAGTTCTTAAGCAGCCAAAACAGGAATGCACAAACACATTTCTTGATGTACCTCGTGTTTCCAGCATCTTTGGCTGCTGGAAACTATGTGGTTCAAATAACAGTCGTCAATGTTTGCTCCCTGACCGCACATATTCACTCTTTGTTCAAAAAGACACCCCTGCTGTATTTCAGTGACACAGAACCAACATCAAAAAGCATGCTGCACAAAATCAGTCTTCATTGTACACTCTAACAAGTTGCCATTTGAATTGTCGGCCCTTATTTCATGCTTAGTTATGCCATCCCACACCATACTGAATTGATGTCAAGGCTTGCCTCACTACTACAACTATTTTTCATAGGTAGCATGTATCTTTGTGGTACTGTGTACTGCTGATGTATTTGTGGTCATGTTCACATCCGTCTGTGAGTAACAATGTTAACAGCACAATGCAACAATGATATAGGTTCCTTTGTGTGTTTATTACTGTGTTCGAGGCTTTCACATTGCTGGTTGTAGTTTGTCTTACTGCTCAACATTGGGCTTCATTGTTGTTAAGTTGGCCAATATAGCTGACCAGCTGGCTGTAACAGAACTACAGGGACTAAGATTTTACCCCAGCGAAACGTGGGAACCCCTTAAAGCACACTTTGGAGTTGCACACACACTCACAAACACATATAGGCTTATCTGTCAGCATTCTGGGACACAAGCTGCAGACGACAGGCAGGTATGACAGACAGAGACATGCTGATAACAGATAGGACTGCCCATTTGACAGATGGTGAACGTGTGTGTGTGTGTGTGTGTGTGCATGCGTGCGTGTGTGTTTGACAGCAAGAGTGGCTGAGGCAAGAGCAAACCACACTCTGGCTGTAAGTGAGGACGAAAATTGAGAATATACATATCTGTGACTGTACATTGTTAGGGTGTTTCTGTGTGTGTGAGTGTGTGTGTGTGTGTGTGTGAGGGTGTGTGTGTGTGTGTGTGTGCATGCATGACATTGTGTGTTGCTCAAGGGGATAGGCTTCCATTACACCTTCCACACGGTAATTACCAAAATGAGGCCAGCACTCATAGGAGGGGGCTTTCCATTACCAGTTCCCTAATATATAACAAAAGGGTACATGTGATGTGTGTGTGTCTGTGTGTGTGTAGTGTAAGTGTGTGAAAGCCTATCATAGGGCTTCTGAATGGTATGTTTTGTATCACTAATGCTCAGCACTTTAGGTGTTTTGCTGTTTGTCCATTAATATAACACTTACAAATAGATTATAACAAGTATGTATTAAGTGGGATAGGAAATAGCTTGGATGTCATTGCATGTGTGTGTGTGTGTGTGTGTGTGTGTGTGTGTGTGTGTGTGTGTGTGTGTGTGTGTGTATTTGCTGCCTATGTGGGCATGAGAAGGAGCAACACACTACTTCGAATAACCCCCATGCAAATGCAAGTGGGTGGGAAAGGTGAAAGAGGGGGAATGAGAAGCCGACATTGGGAAAAAAGTCTCAACACTGTGTGTTTGTGTGTGTGTCCTATATACAGTAAGCCTAGATGTAATCCAGAGCAGGAAGCAGGGCAGGGCGTTACAGTAGGTGTTAAAGCTCCACTGCTTCCCTGAAACACTGCTGTTGACTGTTTCACTCAATGCCCGCTAATATGGAGCCCCTATTGGGTTTCAGCACTGCGCCCCACAGAGTGCCTCCACCCGCCATCACCAGTGCAGAAACCAACCAACCATACACTCAAGGTCGCTCTGTGTGGAAACGCAGTGAATAAATGACTCAGATCAGGACATTTATAAAAATGTGGGATTGTGTGCAGCAGTGCAGAAATAGCCAAATGGTGGAGCAATGTTTCAGCCCCGGAGAAGAAATAATCCCATTAAAAAGCATGTTTAGACATAGGCACTTGAAGTTTTAGCGCATATGCAAATTCTAATAGAAAACTTGTCACTTCCCTTACTTGAATTATTACAACATAAAATGTTTCGAAGCAGATGTCTCGAGCTTGCATCAGAGATCAGAGTTTGAGCTCCATATGTTCACATTTTCTGATGTCATTTATCCCACTTTTGTCCACTTTTGACAATCGGGAAATTGCATGACATGTTATTTCCCCACTTTGAGCACTGTATTGCTTAGTCAGGATAAGCAAAAACAATGTGATACATCACAACATTTCAAAAAACTTCCTGTAACACAACTGTGACATCGCAATAGATGCTCATTTACTTCCTATACCAGTGACCGAGACAAAGGAACCCAGCTGTCTCTTCAAAGAACAGGACACGTCAACACTATTTCTCTGGCAGGCCTGTCAGACAGAGTTGTGCCCATTGGGCAACTACCTGTCAACAAGATCTCAGACCTTTATCACCCTCTTCTCCTTCTCCCAGACCTCCCATCCCCTCTTCATTTGTTGATAACGACAGCAGTGTGGCCTATTTGTATGGCAGTGTGTCAGTGAGAGTGAGCCTGTTGGTCTGTAAGTTGCTTTACACTCTCCTTGACGGTCTCTCTCGTTTTAGTGTTACCTTCTCAATTGTCTTCCCGCACTACACGGTCTCTAGTTGAAATCTCCCATGATTACGGGCCAAACAACTACACTTTACTAATTAGAGGATGTTTAAAATGAGTTAGGAAATGAGGCCTCAACGCAGCTCTTCCTTTGTCAGTACTTAACAACACAACTTAGATTTCCAGTTTCAATGGAGCATTATTGGTCTTAGCAATGTTGGCAACATGGATCTGTTGCCCTATTGGTAAGTGTTTTAATATTTCAATAAAATATAAGTTTCACACACACATATGATTCCAGATGATGTATGAGTTTTTAACTTGACTTTACCACCATGAGGCTGACATCTGAGGTTTTGACTGAAAGCTGTTGGTTGATTGCTATGATTGTTCACACATTAATGTCTCACTCACATTTAATTTAAATTACATATGTGATGTCCTGACTTTTCACCTGGACCCATCATCAGGTCCAAATAATTATTAGTCCTGCAGCCTACTCTACTTATTTATGACCAATGACATTTCATTTAACTTGAGTATGTGTTTGGATCTGATTACCAAATATCACCTACAAGTTTGAGGATGCTTAACATTACCTGCTAAATATGAGCATGTTGCCAATCTCATTGTGAACATGTTAGTATGCTAATGTAGCTTTCAGAGAGAATGCTATCCACTTGCTTCTAGCACTTTTAATTTTTTTGGATTACAATTATTTGACAGTTTTCCACCATATAAGCGTATAATCTTTTTGATCAAGTGATCATTTTGCACTAGTTAGTTACTAAATGGTCAGGGTCACATTAAAACCTGTTGAACCTGGGAAGCAACAAATAACAGCTATCAATAGTTTCCAGTGCTTCAACCAGCCTCAGAAAGTCTCAACAGATAAACAGAAATAAAACCGACCTGATCCCGGGTCAGTCTGCAAGCTGTTGTCAATGGAGTGTTTATTGGAGAGGACTGAAGGTGGGGGTGGTCAAGACAGAAGCTTGTGAAGATCAGTGAAGACTAACGGCTTGATAATGAGTCAAACACCGAAGCTGGTGTGAGAGCAGAGGTAGGAGGCTTCACATAACCCAGCTGAGGATTCTCTCTCGTGTAAAGTTAGAAGATACACTATAAGCAAAGACAAGAACAAAGTCATTACTTCTGTAAAAGACAAAAAAGCAATGTATTGTAAGAACAATGAAACACTGTATGTATTTGTTCTGCTCTCACAGACAATAACCCTCTCTTTGTTGTAGCAATGGCCCAGTTTCCCCACAGGGGCCATTAAAGTTTCATCTTAGCTTGGAAAAGTTGCTTAGAAAGCTTAATCTACGTCTCATTAATTCTCTGTGAAAAGACATGACTTTACAGTAATATGTCTTTTGTTTCTATTTCTACCATATAACAGCCATCATAGCCATTGACTTCACTTTGAATTTAATCAAAGTGTGTTGCATAAAACAAACGAACAACTTGACAATTTTAATGCGCTCCAGTAGAAATGGGATCCCTCTTAAACTGAAAAATAAAGACACATGCCAACCTTCATGCCACGGTTTGTTGGCTCTGTTGGCGTTTCTCTGACCACAGCGGCACTTCCTTCTCTTATTGTATTTGTATTTATTCAAGTGTGCGAGGTGCGAGCCAATGTTTGGAAGACGGTTTCGTCAGTTTGGTGTCAGCACACACATGCATGCGCTGGCTGAGGCTTTGCCAGTTTGAGGTGGAACACACACACATTTATGTTGTTGCCTATAAGTCTTTGTTCCTCACTCTCTACATTTGCCAATGTGACCTCAGTTAATAGTACGTGCAAATGTGAAAGACATGCCTGAAACATGATTTTCCTTTGTTTGGTCTGTGTCCTTGCATGACACACTGCTTTAACTATCAAAAACAAAGCAGGGATGCTAGATATACAGATGGGTGACAAATGAAAGGAAAAGCCTGATGGGAGCAGCCCCGTCCGGGATGATAATGCCCTCAACTTTGAAAGACTTTGGACTGATGGACAGCACTCTCCACCACCATCGTCAAAACACCGAATGAAGGAATATCTTTTGTAAGTATGGTGTTCATCCCTCCAGTAGAGCTCAGAAATAAGACTAGAATCAACGTCAACGTGCTCTAAAGCTGTTCTGGTGGAAGCCCAACACCTTACTTAGACACTTTATGTTGGCTTTTTTTTTTTACTTTGTCACTTGTCTGTACATTTTACATGTAAAAGATGATCCTTTTGGAATTACTGTTGACCCGAAAATCGTAGGAAAAGCCAGCTAGACTTTACGGTTTTTATATTTGTAGTTTTGTATAAATGTTTTACAGCTATTTTGGTTCTTTGGACTTTGTAAATACAGCATAAAGCATATGCCAGCAGCACCTCCCAATAGAAAGGCATATAAACACACCCAATAAAAGGAGCTGCGAATACAGATTTGCTTCTCAATATAGCATCTCCCGAGGCAAGTTTCTGTACATTTATCACTGACGTGTTGAAGTTTTCAGCAGCTTGAAGCCAAGTAAGCATGAACAAGGTGTAGAGTTCCTATACATTAAGCCACATATGAAGCACAAACCAGGCCTTAGGCAGCGGATTTTCAAATCAGACTTTGTTATTTCAGGAGGCCAAAAAGGCGAGCAGATGCTTCACTCATTCAATCATGCATGTCATGGACCGAACCAATTTCTGGCATTTTCAACCACTCTACTGCCACCCCTCTTTCTTCAGCGTGTCCTTCTTTGACTGCTGGCAACTGTGTGGGTGCTGCAGAAAAGATACATCTGGCATTGGGTGCTAATCTAAGCCAGGTGGTGGAAGACCCCATCACCGTTGTCTTGAATGTGACAACAAACTGCCAAGAACCGCAAACTGAACCCCCACCCACCCAGTAAGAGGAAATACGTGTGCTGTTGTATAGATCTCCTCTCGCGTATCGGTTCAGTACAGAGAGCAAGGCTTATTTAATTGTTCTTCCCAAATCTGTGTGTGAGCGAGACAGAGAAATGAAAGGTGAAATAGACATAAAGTTGGTTTTCCATGTTGTTTATGTGGGGCCTTGATCTCCCCATCCACAGAAGCCCACCCGTAACTTGGCACGTTGGAGCATTCAGGGTCCTGGTGGAGTGTCAGCAGGTGTCAAAGGGCTGTTTACCTACCATGACGGATGGGAGTGGGGTCAGCAGAGAGCCAGGCATTTCATCTCTGACCAGCATAGCATACACACATTTACACATTGTGTCTGTCCCTCTGTGCATGTGCTCTCTATTTCTGTTCAGGTTTTTCTCATTTTTAAGCCAATACATTTATCACTTCGGGTTGTTTCAGTTCTACTGAAAAATCTAAAATCTACAATAACAAAGCCATACCTCACCCAGAAGTTTGTTTTCATGCCATTTATTAGTCCCAGTGATGAGGAAACAACAATTTGTTACCCAGTTACACTTAAATGTATTTAATTCACTGATGAAATGCACCGCTTTTGTAGTGTATTATAAATGTATTTTGTTACAGTCCATTATTAGTGTGGGTAAACATGCACATATAAATGTCATTTGTCACTGACACTAAAAAGTAGGCAATGATCCAACTATTTAGATTGACTACTATCAATCTACTAGGCTAGCTTATACTTTTTGAAATGTGTAATTGATGAGCATTTCACCAAATGTGACGTAGTGTGAAATATTTAAGTGCAAACATATAATTCAGTGGGGTATTAGCATTAAGAAAATAAATCAATCAACAGTTTATCACATTTAACACAATGGATAGAGCACATCGCTATGAAAAGGTTGTAAAAAGCAGTTTGCTGTCCACCACATCCCTGATTACCATACAGCCAACGTTAACACACATGCATGCACGCTAATTTAGTGCAGTGCTCTCCTGTTCACTGTCCCAGCTGGGTCCTGCAGAGTTAATGCTGAGAGGTGAAAGGCTCCGTGGGCATCTGGCCTTTGAGACAACAGAGTAATTAAGGAGGATCTCAAAGGAGGACCCTAAACCATGTCAGCTGCACACACACTCATTTGCAAACCACAATGGTCACCTACCACAGAACCAGAACTGGTTTGATGAGGTACTTTGCATATACAAGAAACACTACTAAGCTACATTTAACATAAACCACAAAAGATACAACTTACAAGACAGTTTCACATATAACCCCAGGCTGAGAGCTAATAAAAAGACGAGGAGACATTTGAGCTGGAAGTCAATAAAACATTAAACCTATATCCCCCTATATGTAACGTAGAAGCTCTGCTGCTCCTAGTAACTAAATATAACACTAATGGAACTTCAGCACTTTACCTTCACGTTAGCTGCTTATCTCTTCAGCTGCATGAATTTTTGAAGTTCGTGAAGTTTTTACAGTTTTGTTTGTCCTTCAAATGGCAATAGATAATCCTAATACAGTTATAAGACACAACAACCAATGTGACTTCTTTGTGAAGAATGGAAGGCAAAGTACTAAAACCAAACAATGAAATCATATCTATTATTGCTTATTTCTTCATTTTTTTCTCGCTGGAATCTTGTACAAATTGTAAAAAATCGTAAGCGCCACTATCCAAAAGTCAAACTTAAATATGTGAATCCTTTCTGATCTCGAAATCCAGTTCTGCTTAAGTTCATTTTTCATACAAATCCCGGTTTTAGTCTCTTTTTTTTAAAATTCAGGTAAGAAGCAGATGGAAAGAAATGCTGCTGCAGGCTCTTTGACTTCTGGAATCAATAACCAAAATTGTGCCAAAGTGCATTTTTAGGCAAGTCCTCGTTCTTATGTATGTTCCACCTCAGAAGTCGTGCTCAAAACCAGATGTAATGCATAACCTTGCGAGGTTATTTCCTAAATTATACCTGTTTTGAGTGTTAAGCGTCTTGAAAATAATCCTGAATGAGGGGGGAGTTTCAGACACATTAACATCAATAGGCTACATGAGTCAGCTGCCCTTTTCCTGTTGCCAGAGTTCATTCTTTATTCTTTATCTGTTTAAAAAACTAGTTAAAGTGCTCCATTGCGCATACACCAGAAGTTCCTCTGCACTGGCGTCAGCAACAGTTTCCAAAAAAAACTCCCAGTCCACTGTGAAAGTCCCTGCAGCACACTGATTCAGTTTTGGTTGGCATGGTGGGCAATGAAAGCACAAATACTCCGGGCTCCCCATCCGCAACATCCTGACTAGCAGGGTTGCTGTAGTGGCTGCAAGCCAGGCAGTAGTACAATAAGTCTCTGCTTCTGTCTTAGTTGCATTAACTCAGTGGTACATGCTGCCTCATAAAGATCTGCAATGACACTGATAACATGTTATAAAATATGAGCAGGTTGGGTGAGGTTTGACTGAGTGTTTTACTCAGAGCACTTCAAGCAAACTACTTACTATGCACATACATATTAACAGAATTCATTTCCAGAACAGTCTAAATGTGAATGCATGTAAATACAAATTTATTGCAAAACCTTTATGCCCAAAGAAAGAAAGCAAGGATAAATAAGTCTTCGACAATTCTCTAATGTGTTCATTACAAAGAAATCATCACTTCATTTGCAGCAGCACTGTCAAATCTCTCATCTCCTAATAAGAGCTTTGTCGCTGATGGCCAAACAGAGATGACAGCCTCTTTGTGCCTCTAAACAGCCTCCCAAACAAATCCAACCGAGTCTGCGTGAAATCCATTCATGGAGCTATTAACGTAATTGTGTCGTATGACATGTATGAAATCAACAACAATGCTGCGCTGCCTTAGCCTATTTAGAAAGTGATGGACTGACAAACTGAGTGGGGAAGGGGATGGAGAGACAGGGATGGGAGGACAAGAAAGACAGCTGCGATGACAGAGGTTTATGTGGAATGAAGACAGGTGCGTTATAAAGAAAAAAGAAAGGTTCTTCAGTGCTGCTTTGATAAAGGGAGCAGTTTTATTTGTTTGAAACAGGTAAATCAGGAGCGTTGTTCTTAGACGTTTTTTGGAAAATTTCAGGGGATGGTAAAGGGAATTTGTAGCACCATTTGAGCATTATTATATAGGGAACCATGCGCTAAAGGGGTTTTATGGTACCAAACAAGATTCTTCTCTGATAAATAGCCTTTCTTGACAGTTTGCTCAAAAGTTGTTATGAATAAAACTACAAGAATCAAAACTGACAAACAGCCAGTGAGAAAACATGCAACGTGTTTTCTTGCACTCAGACTCATGGACATTCAGAGGCTGGCACATAAATCTTAAAAGTACAAAAATAAGAAAACCAGTCAACCAAATACCAGAGCAGCAAAACACGCAGCTCTAAAATGACACAAGGTCAAAACTGTAGAGCAACATCTCATGTCCTTGTCACGTCTGTGTCACGGGTTAGAGCTCTGACAGCAACGCAACGGTGTTGCGCCTCTGTTAATGATAACCCAACTCTCTCTCAGGGTTAAAGTCATTTACTATGCCTGTTCTCCTGCCTCAGTCCTCAGTAACAAAACACAGCCGCCATCCCTCATTGGCACATAAGCCAGAGTTGCAGAGACAGGTCATATTTATCACACTAAGCCAGTGGTAAATGACTCAGACCAGAACACTCTCTCACACATAGGTACACGCTTTTCCAGTACATGATCAGTGAATGTTGTAAAATGTATAACAAGGCCGTAAAAGCTTTTCCCTTTAATGTTACGGCAATAGGTTGGATGATGAAGCTCCTTTAGGGTCTTTACTAAAAGTTTACTTACACTATGAGTAAGTACAAAGAAGTTGTAAGTATGTTGCATTTCATCCCAATCAAGAAAAGTATTTGCATTATTTTTAAAAAAGTACACGTGAACTAACATGAGCTAACATGTTTCATTTTGTCTGGTTCTGTTAGTTCTGTTGTGTATTTGAGTGGGGCTCAATGTACATTTTAGGTACTTTTAGGACATGTCAGAATTACGAGACCGGCCAGGAATGTGTTTAGTCTGGATCAGCACAAAGACTGGAAGACGGGAGGAGAGTTTACCATAGCTCTGTCAATACTGAAACAACATTATAAGGTGAATAACATTAATCATGGCTTTATTCCATCTTCATGTGCCAATAACCTATGTGAGCTAGCACAACATTGGCACCAGTACCAAACTGAATGCAGCCAACGGTAGTGTTGTTTTTGCTTGGAGCTTTATGCTAAACGCTAAAGTGTTGTAAATAACATAGCAAATAAGCACATATTCTTTACTGCTGGAAAAAAAAAAAACATATGCTTCTTTCATTTATATGTTCAGCAAAATGATAATAATTAATTTTGTTTGGAAAGGGCTCCATCCTCTATCCTCTATTTACTGCTTATAAAAATAGTGATTCTCTATATCTTTGGAGTTAAGTGTGGAGTATGTGCTTTTCATCTGAGGATGGATTATTAAATCCATCCAGACTTGATTAAAATTGATTAGCAGATTTTAAAATCACACTAGTTTCTTCAAATTGATTTCCAAGTACTTCATCTCGATAAATCAGAGCCACAGCTTTGCAGCGAGTAAAAACAGTGGGATCTCTAACAGCCAATCTGTGTTTGCTCTCACTCTTGCACAGACATTTCCCTGTATCCCCTGTCACTGTCGTCCCATGAGGCCATGTTACAGTCCTATATGTTAGAGTTAACTGTAGCCATATGGCACTTTTTAGAGAGTAGCTGTGGGTGTCAGTCACAAAGCAGCCGTTGGGGACGGACCCACAGGCCACCGACAGATGACAATTACACGCCATTAGAACACATTGAGAGAGACGGACAGAAGGAGACGGAGGTGGTGGGAGTGTGAATCTTTAATATCGGAGGGAAGAGCATGGGTAAATTACATTACATGGGCATTTTGATACCTAAAAGTTCGTTGAATATCTGTCTATATACACTGTTGGGGAGTAATGAGTTAGATGTGATGGCATTACATAAATCATTTACGAAATAAACATAATTGTAATCAGTTGCTGAGCCTTTTCAGTGCTGGAAATTCAACAATATTTTCCTTCTGAAATCAGAAAAGGGCTTGAACATTAAATGTAAAAGCTTTATTGTACAAATCAAATGTGATAAGTTGCATTGCAGTACTTAAAATAGTTTCCTTACTTATTACATTTTAACAGTAGTCTGTGGCCTACTGCTTTTCAAAAGTAACTTAACGCTGCTCATGTACATTATAAAGAACGCAAGATGTTCACTTTATCTTAACGAGCACTGCAGCATCGATGATGACCAACATAAATTGCTTTTTTATTTAAAAAAAAAACAAAAAAAAACGTATTTTCTGATCACCAGTATTTTTTCACAGATTGGACCAATTGTGTTTGACATAGTGCACATGAGTGACCACAGCTCCTTATGGTCCACCCTCAGGACGTCATCCAGATCTATCAGAAGCCAAGCGTTCCTTATTGACGTTCCCTGTGTCTTCCTCTGCTCCCTCGCTAACCCTCTCCCCCCCCCCTGAGCACCTTTTCCCAGCCTTATTTAACATCAGAAAGCACTCGGCGTCTTCAGTGCGTTACTTTAAGTCTCACGAGTCCTCCTCAGTCACTTACCAAACACTTAATCACGTTTTGGGATGCCGACCCTCTCCACCCATATTACTAATCTTCCCCAAGACACAGCTTTTGTCTTCTGCTAAGTCTGAGGCTTAAAGGGGCTTAGAGCCTTGCTGAGAGGCAGAGACCCCGTCTCCTGGACTTACATGAATACACATTTTTGGGGAACCCCAGTCACTGTGATGTGAAGTATTGGAGCAAATATGTGTGGGGGTGCGTAAAAATACTACCGTAACAACACAAAACTTCCAGCGCAGTACGTGTGTGTATACATGCATGTAAGAGCTGAGCATCCAACATCACGCAGAAGGTAATCAGTGTTAATTGGTACAGCCTGATTATTATTTATTATTATTTCCTCTAAAACCTTTAGTCGACAAGCCTCTGGAAACACATTCAGGAAACAGCTTTTAATTACTAATGGATGATGACAAAGAGCTGGGGTCAGTCAGTCAGGCTCTGCAGGTGGGTGTGAATTCATATAAGAGTAATAGAAAGAAGCAAAAAGACAGAGAAAGTAAATAAACTACACTTCAACTAATGTCAGACCCATTTACATAATTAAAATAACATCTGTTAAAATCTGTTGCATGGCACGACAGGTGACCTACAGTATTATTTACCTCACTGTGAAAAAAACGTTCCATACTCGGTAATTTATCAACACAACAACACAGTTTTTTGAAGAATAAATTCAAATATTAAAATGTTTTGAGATTTTGTTAACTGAAATCTTAATTATCCGGTCTGGGTATAGCTTTGAGAGGATAGCTAAAAAAAAAACACCACCTAAAAATGATTTAATTATTGGTTAGAAATACACAAACGATGCATGCAGTCATGAATAGAGAATCAGTATAACTATCGGGCACTTCTACAGCGTCAGTCAAATCTGTGGAGTGCAGCTATTACTTCACTTTTTAATGATGTGTTTACTCTCACCTGTTTTTTCCACTAAACTCAGTAAACTCAATAAGAGCTGTTTTCTCTTACTGTGACAGAACCTTTTTCCCAGCTCCATCACAAAAATACAATTATTGACAAAGACACATACCTTGGTGGCACATCATTTAAGGCCTTCTATCAATCATGGGATTGATCACAGTCTTCAGAACGCATTACTCATCTGATGAGAGTTTATAGCTTTTTGGTGACTGACCTTTATTTGCATCATCTTCAAAAAAAAGGGGAAAAAAAAGACAAAATGCTGGCAGATTCATTGTATCCATATACATTAGACAAACTTTTTCAACCCAGTTGTCAGAATAAGATGTTGCCGCTACTGTTACTGTAATTTTTCATTGATGGATCTTCTTCTTATTTGCGTTTCTCCAATAGGCAGGAGGTGGACAAAACAAAACAAAACCAGAATTTTACAACCAGTTCACATCCCGACTCCAATACATTTGTAAGTTTAGACGAGGAAAGCACTCGGGTGGACATCTTTGGTGTCTTTCCCAAACCCTCACCAAGTCAGCTAGTGTCTAAATCTAACCATAAAACTTGTAACAATACTTTCACCACAGCCAACTGGTATTGTAAAATGAGTTCTTTTGAGAGAAAACAAAAGTCATTTCTGAGTCACGGTTGTTTTTCTAGCCTCATTCTATTCCCTCAAAATGAGTGGTCAAAACACTCACACGCACCGTTGATATACACAAATCTAGAAATGTTGATATGAAATGTATCGCTGCTTCAGAAACGTTGCGATTATACACAGCCGTGGTTTGCAGACATGTAAAATGGCAAATGGGTTGACGTTTTCTACCTTGTCAGAGCCTCTACCCAAGGCTTTGATACTGACTGATTTTGCCATACAAGACAACACAAGCAGCTGATTCTCAACCTCATCCTAAACCTCATTCAAAAGGGCAGCGGTCTTTCAGCTGCACCCACGGGTGGCTTGGGGCACCCTGCTGCTGTGTCATTAAACACCCCCATCCCACAATCTCTCTTTTCACTCAAGTAAAAGAGGTTCCAGGCAGTTGGTCAGTCTTATTGGGGTGCAGGAGTGGAAGGAGGAAGGCGAACGATGATTGGGGTTGTGCATGGGTGTGTGGTTTAGTAATGTTCCCACCCAAATCCCCTGCGGCTAAAAGTATATAGCGCAATTCTTTC
>JAPQRN010000006.1:6226429-6237211 GCA_037367275.1 Coranthus polyacanthus | reverse complement strand
GCCAGAGGTGTAAAGGGTAACTTATTTTACTCAAGAAAAAGTCTGTCAGTAAAGGTCAAAAGTAACTTAATTAAAATTACTATTTCATGTTTTGCTTGCATTAAAATGTCGATTCTCATCATTTATAGCCCTACAGAGCACAGCCCCTGTCAGGTTTGAGATCCAATAAACATAGCATTAACCCGTCTCTGGTATGGTTTAAGAAGAAGAAGGCAAAACATCGGCAAATCAATTGGATATTACCACAGATACATTTGAAATATGCTTGCGGAGCTTTCATAAATGAAATGTACATCGCATAACGAAGCTGTCACCTTTCTCTGGCTTGAAGTTGAATTGGTCCCATAACTGTGGCCAAATGTTCAACGTCAACCTTGGGCTGAACATGATTGGGATTCAGACCCGTTTAGGTTTGCATCTAAGTCTCATATTTTACTCCAGTTCACTTCTGTGACATTTCATCTTGGCTGCTTGGCACGGAATGAGCAACTGCATCGCCGTCTTGGCGCAGGAGATCACAACATTTCCTAGCATACAGTTAATGGAGAGCTTTTTTTAAACCCTTTAGTGGAAATGGCCATTTACAATTGCAGCAAAGTAAAATGGTTCAAAATAAACATAATCAAAAGTAAAATTGCAGTTGTGTTTAAAAAAGTGCAATTACACAAAAAAAATGCACTTCATTACAGTAACAAAAGTAATTGCATTTCATAACTTCCATTGCTGCCCACTTGTTTATTTAAACTATTGTGAGGGACACAAGACCAGACAATGCATTTGTAAAACATTTCTCCTTCCTCCTGTGTTCCCCTCTCTTTCTGTTTTAAAATCTCCTCCAGCTTGTCCCTCTCGGTTGTCCGCTGAGGGCAACAAATTGCGGTGAGACCCATTTCCCCCCAGTGTTTGTGTTTCGACAGCGAATTGCCTCATCTGTTAAAAATGGGTAGGTGATGCATCTGCAGGGATGAAACATTTATCGGAGGACGATTTTTCATTAAGGCAAGGAGAGAGCTTCCATCAATATTTCAATGGCCCTGCCTGCCCATGGTGTGTCAGTGTGCGCAAGCGACCATGTGTGTGTTCTTGTATCTTTTAAAATGACCAAACATCCACACAAGGATAGAAAACTGGAGGGCATCTTCCACAGTAAGGACAACGTGTCAGTCTCTGAGTGGAGATATGGGGTTCAGAATAAGGTCTACAATTTGACTTTGGATTAGAAATCGGGGCTGAGGAATGAAATCTTGGGCAATCATAGTGCCTATCTGATTTCAACAAAGTAAGTCTAAGATTTGTCCACAGAAAACAACGACATAAAAATCAACTATATCTTATAAATGTTCCCATTTTTCCCATATGTCCAGTCTCTCAACCTGGTCACGCTTCTACAAACTCACGTGCTGCCTCTCTCCTTCTGCCTCAGACTCTGACGTCTCCCCTATCCAACCCTCAGCAGCTCTCCCTACGTTTTGCTTCTAGATGACTGTTGTAAGCCCCTCTCCTTCGAGCATTTTCAGCTGTCACACTTTTTCAGAGTTCACGGCGCTAGTTTTAGCCCCCCGCATCAAATATTCATAGGAGAAGAGACAGGAGAGGTTGGGGTTGGCAGGTTTGCCATGTGCTCTTCTCCACCCATCTGACTTACATCCCTCTCTTCAGATGCCTCTTAAATCTCCCTGTCTCCTCATGTCTTGCCGTGTGCTCTTCCCAATCCCTGTTGACGCCACGATGAGGTTTAGATTTCTGCCATGATTTGCTGGAGATGGATACAGCGCTAAAATGACACAAAGAAAATGACATTTAAAAAAATACCACATGGAAGGAATTTATAATGCGGTGATGCTAACTAGTGACCATAACATTTGTTAGAAGTGTAAAAAGCTGGAATGACAACACACATATTAACCCCTTATAATGTTACATAAGTATTCGCCGATTACCACATCTAGCAGTAATAAAGACACATTAGCATTCATTGTGAGTTGCATTTCTGGCCGCCCAGGGAACAAGTCTCCTATTATTTCTGTTTTGGTCTGCGCTAACTCTTTTGCCACTAAACACTCCACTATGATCACAACCCAGTTGCCAACGTTTTCCGTCAGCTATTTGGTGCTGAGTGCTGAGGATTTAATGACAACTCTGGCGACAGTTGTGAGAAACATAAATACAGTGTATATGTGGGCTGTTAAACCAAAACAAAACACTGACAAATACTAAGGTGTTCTGCAGAGCTGAGAGGAAATTACCAAGTTAGTTGTTGTTTTGTTTGTGAGTGTCTCCCCGACAGCAATTTAAAGAATAGAAATACCTTACAAAAAATATACAGTTTGCAAAGGTCTAAAATGACGCAATATGCAAAATGGCTCCTTTCACGTTAAAAAATGGATTGATCATCCATGTGTAAAATATTACTTTATTTTATGTAATTCCCCCTTCTGAATTCCCGTAACATTCTTATAGGGACTAAAAGACAGTGAGTGTATATCATTGTTTATGTTGCTGAACTTTGAAAACTTTTAAATGTCAATGTGTAATATTTAGTGGCATCTGGTGGCGAAGTTGCAGTGAATGCCCCATGCCTCATCCCCCCCCTAAAGAAATGCTAAATTCATTCAAATCATTACAGCCAGTGTTTGTTTTGTTCGTCCACATTGCGGGCTAATAACGCAGGTCCAGATAAACAGTAGATGATGGTAATGCCCCATGCCATTAAATGGAAATGAGGAAGAGGAACATGCTACAACGCATTATGTAATGCCTCAACAAAATGTAAAAGACGTAACAACATCTGCTTTTATAATACCCGGCTGGAATGCGATATGTAATAAAATTTCCCATTTTGTATTAAATTAAAATATTACATATTGCAATGGTTACAAAACAGGGGAGCTGTGCTTTTTAATGCTGAAAATATAGAGCATTATGTAATAACTAACTAAAATGGATATCTTCATTTGTACGCGTTATGTTTTTTAAGAATTAAGCTTCAAACGTTATAGCATTAGAGC
Organism: Coranthus polyacanthus; assembly: GCA_037367275.1. NCBI lineage: Eukaryota > Metazoa > Chordata > Actinopteri > Kurtiformes > Apogonidae > Coranthus > Coranthus polyacanthus. Next base: position 6,234,203 of record JAPQRN010000006.1, on the reverse strand, counting down.
TGACTCTGATCTTAGTCTACACAGCAACATAAATGCAACAGCATCGTAACATCATATATCGTATCATCTTGAGTTATTACATACAGTAAAGTGGTGTTTTTATGTAATGTGTTGTTAAATGCTTTATGATCTTATCAATGAGCCGAAGTTGTGAGGAACAGGCGTGACCCCATACATGACATACAGAACACAGTATATGGTGAGCGGACCCACAAAGAGGCACGGTGGTTGAAGTGCATGTGTGTGATACGCGAGGGGGGCGAAAAAGCATGAGTGGGAGTGACAGAACTAGAAATGACATGATGGCAGGGTTAAACACACCAGGTAATGGAAAGATGAGGATGGAGAGAGACGTTGGGAGGGCATATGAATATTTGATCCTGCGGCGATGGTGGGATGTGGTGGTGAGGTGGGAGTGCTGTCCCAGAAGTCCTTGTGGTGAGTGGTACTGTAAAAATATTTACCTTAAACACAGCACTGAGCAGTGGGGGGTGGGGGGTGGGCATTTGTGGTCTTTCTGATAACTTGCCAATACCTCTAATATGATTCACTGTCTGGCTCAGCCTTACGTTTGATGACTAAGGAAGGAGAGAGCGGCAGACGCAGAGGCAGCATGAGACAAAAGGCCAAGTCAGGGAGTGAGATAGAGATGGAAATGGAGAGAAATTGGCGTGCGAGTGACTTCGGGCTGGCTAAGCGCTCCTTGCTAATATGATTATAAATCGTCTTGTCCTCATCTTTTTGTGCCAGTTGTGTCCTTGGACTCAGTCGGAGGGGGAAGAAGCCTCACTCCAAGCCTGGAAAGCCTCTGCAGGCCAAATAAGCTAAGTGCCCAGTGAAAAGAAGAAGAAAAAAAAACCAAAAAAAACAGCATTGCTGGCAGAGGTTAAAAGGACGCTTAAATGAAAAATATAGAACGCATCAGCAATTGGCGTATATGTGACAAGATGTATTAACGAAACGCAGCTTTTAAAAGATGGACTAAGCAAGATTTGGGTGATAAAATCTACCAGCCTCGTCAGCTAGAATTAGAAAGAGGCTAGATCAACAGCAGACTAGACCAACAATTTGCCATATTTGCTTCAATTAAGTTAAGGTGTCGAGTAGAGATGCCAACAGAGTGTTTTTGCCAAATGCGCACAAGTACAAAATCTGCAAGAGCATAAAGTGGCTGATGGCTTCACATCAGCTCGTCTTGGGATGAGTCTGGGGGTGGTTTCACACTTGTTGATATTTAGTTTGGTTAATTTGGACTCTGATTTATTTTCCCCCTTGGTGCGATTTGTTGGGGCGGGTGTGAACACAGTAATAGCGCAGGTGCGGACCAAAACAACCATGCCAAGACCTTTTAGGCCACAGATGTACTTGCTTTTAACTGTGTTTGCACATGATGGCTGCCCTGTGTCCGTTTGGTGCGTGTCAGAAAGTAATGCTACTCGTGCACAAAATGCAGCACACGCATGAACAGTAAGGGCATTGTGGCGATTATTACATTTTATTATTGTTAAATCCAAGGGTGAAATCGTGCTGCTGTGGCTACAATGTAAGAAGTTTTGTTTATGGGAAACTAGTCATTTTTTTCTGAAAAGAAAAGCAAGCTTGTCAACTTATTTAAGACTCATGTGTAGCCCAAAGGCATCCCAGATACCACATATCTTTAATTAGAAAAATGTAATTTTAAGAAAACATCCAACTTAGTATAAGCTAAGCTAATACTGAGCTACATTTAACCAGTAACGAGGTAAAACAAAACTGCTGCATTTCGACATGTTACAACAAGAAAATGTTCAAAGAGAAAGGTGTGTGTTCTAATAGATTCTAATAGATTGAGATTCATCATGATAAATGTACTGTCACACCAGTCATTCAGCATTACAACCGTATAGGAGCTAATTACTGGACAGACAGACAGAGAGAACTGTAAATAGAGGAAAGAAGAAGTGAAGGGTAGCTCCCTGCTATTTTTAATCATTTAAAGTCATCAATAGATTAACAGATCAGGCGGTGGAACAAACCGTTTCTCCATCCAAATGTGGTTTAAAGTGCCTTTGCTGAATTACTATATTTAAAAGTATCGCTTTGAGTATTTCCGTTATCTGCCTGTGTGCATCCATCAGTAATATCTCATGCTGTATCTATTTTATGAAACTATCTTCCTGTGTTAGAAACCTCACACACTGGGGTGTATAAAAATAAAAAGTGCTGTTTTCAGAAGGGAAGCCACATCCTTCCAGTACACTCACCCAAAGTCACGGTGTACTCCGTTTTCTGTCTCCGTCTCTTTCGATTTTACTCAGAGTCTGGTTCAGGCTTTCGGAACTTAACTAAGCTAAAAATGCCTTGCTCTCAGTTCTCACCAAGTTATTTGTCAAGTGTGAATGCTTTTCTTTCTTCGCAACTTAGCAGACTCACCCCTTATAAAGTACCGTGGTGTGCAACAAATGATCAACTTTAAAGCTCTGGGCAGGGCAGAGGTCCATGCATGTAATATTTGCATGTTGTAGCACGCCACACATTCACCAAAAGGACTCATTTGGCTGCTGTTTGCAAATCATAACAGATGTTGAGGCCATGCTGACACACCACTTAATTGAAGCAGTTTTAAATTGAATGTTGAGCCACAATAAGCACTAAAAATCCTGAGGGTGCAGGTGGGTGGGCTCTTTATCAATACAGGCTAATTAACAATAAAAGCATCCGTGTTGGGAAAACATGCTGTACGTGAACTGTATTTACAGTCTTTTTTACAAATACATTTTCACAATAACCAGCAGGGAACACAAAGGGAAGCCCTCAGGCGCTACACGTGGTGCAGGAAGTGAAGTGCACGCCAACGCAGGTTCATGACATAGAAAAGGTGTCCTCACAAAGCAACGTACTGTACATCAAACACCTCGCTCCAGCCTTGTCTCACTATTTACTATTTATCTTTATTACTAGTTATTTATAAGGACGAAGCAACGAGTTGTGCGCACCATAGTATAAAGGGAACAAAAGCATCGCAAACGTACAGTTTTCACTTAAAGGAGAATTTACAGAAAAAAACGTGTCCACTTGAGAAGTTACTGTGCTAAAGGGGAACTTTACTTCTGTAGTACCTGCACTAGTATGGATGCCAATTCTTAAACACTTTTTTTTTTCAATACAATTTTTAGATTTTAACAAAAAAAAAAAACTTACAAATCGCATAAGAATGTTTAGTTCAGCCCTTCTGCATTTTCATACGATCAAAGCAGTTTTACATCATAAAAAAATGTACCTACTTACGATGACTTTAAGTTGTTTATGAACAGCACATCATTAATAGAAATGTATAAACGCTGTGCGTACATGCTGCATACAGTGACACTGAAGACCTTTACTCCTTAGGTATTGAAATTTAGTATCACGTGGCAAGATATTTTTCAATACTTGATAGTATTCAAGCAATTCAGTCGGTGTCATAAGAGTATCGAAGCGCCACAGTAGCACTAATCATTAGTCCAGTAAACCTGGACTGGCAAATGCACTAAATGAAGACAATAAAACAAAGTACACAGCATCTCTCGCTCTTGTATTCACTCAGAGTACAGTTTTTACGTCAAGTGTCATTAACAGATGTCTTTTTTCATACTGCTGACTCAGACTGTTGCTCCATATGGTCCTTCAAGTCAGAGAGTGTTAAAACACACGCACACACACACACACACACACGCCATGCCCATGTGCACACACAAACAAAGAATGGAAAAAAAATGTATAAATGAATGCTGATTTTGCACACTTTAATAAAAAATGAGCCGTATCATAAAATTTGATTTCATTTCTCAGGACAGCAGTATTGCCAAAGCAAAGTGTGTGTGTGTGTGTGTGTGTGTGTGTGCGTGTGTGTGTGTGTTGTGGTGCTTCTTGCTTCCTGCTGAAGAAGTTTCAAGAAAGAGGCTGACGAAAACCCAGAGTGAGTCTATTTTTGGCAACACAGAGAAAGAAGACAAAGAGATAGCATGGTTTTTTTTTTTTTGGTTTTTTTTTAAAAGCAGCGCAGAAGCAAATATAAGGTAGAGAGATATACTGCGTGAACATGCACTTCTGCTTAATTTGTTTCAGTTGGCCGACACCCTGACAGGACAAAGTGTTCTGAGTGACAGCAGCAGAGCGTCTGAGGAAATGTTGTGGCCTAACTGTCTCATTTACACACAGATGCTTTGGTGACTGAACAGTTCAATGTGCAAAACATGCACTTTTATGTTGTCACATTAAATAAAGTCCAGTGTTTTGCAGGAAACAGCCGCTGAATGTGTTGCATTAATACTGCATGTGCATAATAAAACAACTCTACAAGTTCGTTACTGAATCTGAGCCACTGGCTCACAATCTACAGTCAAAGCTTTCACTCTGTTAGAGTTTTACGTGAGTTACTGGACAATATCAAAGTGAAAACTGAGCAGAAATTTTCATGAGCCACATTTCGAAGTTCATGAACATGTAATTCTATATTTCAAAATCCACTTTACTTCATATATTACATTCAAATAAGAATGGAGTGCATTAGCTGTGATGCTTTACAGTAACAAAAAAAAAATATGTTCACTAATGGCTGAATATCCAGAATTTTTGTTCCGCTAGTGATTGTTTTCTATACTCATTATAATTATACTTATGAGTCACAGTGATGATGTTAATGTCAACCTTACATCAAATGACATTTCAAGTGATTTCACTGTCGAACACAAATTTCCAATGTTGGAATAAAGCAATGACAGTTTAGCCATGTTCCAGTCATTTTAATCGTTTCATGTGAGGTTGTCATTAAACTTAAACTAAAGTCTTTTTCTTCTCTGGATTTAAGAGCTCGGACCTCAAATGACTATGCAATGAGCTCTGAATTTTATTCACCAAGTCCTCAAATCTGATGATCGAGTGATACTTTTTGTTAGTTGGTATAAATCACCAACAACAAACTGAATCAAGTTTTCATCTTGCAGATTGTGACCCTACAAGATCCCCAGTCTTCTAAAAATAGTCTGCTATTTAGGACACATTGCCCTTCATTTACGAAACAAAACGTATGACAAAGCAATGGGTGTGCGATCATTTCTGTGCTCGACTCTGTGTCATAACATAACATAACATGAATAAATATCAAAAATACTTGTCCGTTTTTTTTTAGGTGTTGAGAAAGAGGAAGGAATAAAAGAGAAGCCAGAGAAAGTTTGCGACATAATTTTGGCCTGTGATGTTAAATTGCGCAGTAAAAACAAGGTGCTATTGATCTGATGCCAGATGAACCTATGCGGAGGACAGCCTGTGCACAATGCTTACTTAAACATTTTATTTATGCGAGGCACATATCAGGTTTTCTTTCCCCTCTTTTAAAATGTCATAATGCGTATAAGTGAGTGATTCATGTGAGGATGTCAGGCTTTAGGCTTCTGCTTTCAGTATCTTCAAAGTCTATGGCAGTCTCTAACGGCCACTTCACATAAACAGCAGAATTATTATGTTATATGGTGGATATAATAAAAACACTTTATTTTTTTTTACACAGTACAAACTATGTCGCTTTAGGTGCCTGAACCGGCTGAGTAAATATCACTCGCTGACAGAAAGATATCAGTTCCGATCCGTGACACAAACACGTCAAAACTCATGCTCTCTGTTGTCAGTCTCCATTAGGTAGCAGACAGGAGGGAGAGAGACGCAAAGTGATGAACAGTACATGCCTGTGGACACGCACATACACGCACGCGCGCACACACACTGATTGATAACACATGTTAGCACATTAGCGGCTCTACGCAAACACAGACTCGCACATACAAATGTAGACAAATGCACACCTGTCAAGACTGACAATGTGTTCGCTCATTAGTGATAACACAAACACGCAGAGAGCTGCTACTAACCGAGAGCACACATTAGTTTATAGTGACTACACACACACACACACAACCACACATCAGAGATATTGTTGTCTCCTCGTCATTAGCACATTTCCAAAGTGAGTGTCACTATGTTAGACCCAGCCGCCGTTGATAACTCAACTTTTTCCTCCCTCACACACACACTGAAACACATACACTCTTTTCTTAACGGCCTGTTGCAGACTGAAGCCAAATGGTGGTTTGAACTGCGCAAGAACAGGAGGGAGGAGGAATGACAGTGGGGCCTGATGGGAAGGAAAAGAGACGGCGAGGTACGGGACAACTAAAGAGAGAAGAGAGAAAAGGAGCAGTGGGAGGAGGAGGAGGAGGGAGAACACGGAGCTGGATCAATACAGAGACGCAACAGCGGCTAAACTCACTTCAAGTCACTTCCTCGACCTTCGCTGCGGGTATAAATCTTTGTGATGTTCGCGTGCAACGTTATGTCGCGGTGAGAAGACTCATTCTGACGTGACATAGGAGGTGATGCTCTGTAAAGTGTTTGAGAAAAACATCAACCGAACATGACAAACACTCACAAAAAGGATGTTAACACAGGAAAAGGTCTCATTAAAGCAGCAGCTCTGGGAGCGGTTCGTATAGTGCAAATCAAAGAGTGCATATCTCTTGTCATTCATACAAGAACAACAATAAAAGCTGATGTGGTTTGTAATAGGAGCTGAGGCATTTTATTACAAACACTTCTCAACGTTTTAATTGCCCTTAAATGCCAGTTGGGTAAGGTTTTCCTGCAACTCATCTGCCTTCAATAAAAACAAACCAAAACTGTGATTTTTTTGGCACTTTTTTCACAATGCGTAATTTGATCATTCTTTTTAATCTAATCTAATTTTTTTATGATAAAATGGATCTGGAAAATTAACCCGAGCCTTGTGCACTGATAGTTTATTCTTAACAAAACCATTTCTGCTCAGAGTCGACTTATTCATTTGTTCTAATGTATTCTTCAGCAGATGGAGTTTGCTTAATTATCATGAAAGTATAGATGTTCAAAGTTAATTACAGAACACTTTAATGACTTCTAGTTCATTGGCTTAAAAGTTAAGATCATTCTTCATCTGTCAAACTCAATAAATAAGTAAGTAAGTAAGTATCTCTTGGTGAAGCAAATGATACCATTCAAAAGTTTTACGGCCATCGATCACAAATGATGTAATCTCAACAAAACATCTCATTTAAAAAAAAAAAAAACTGTCCTTCAATATGAAATTAAACATGTGAAGATAATAAGGATGCCAAGAAGCATCCGAAAAAGCCACAAAGAACCACGGGACAAAGACGCAGAGACACAGAGCGGTAGTGTAGTATCAAGCAAAAGAGTGAACAGATGAAGGGAGGACAGGATGAAAGGGAAGGAAGGAAGGGATGATGAATGATGGAGGTCAGAAAATAGAGAGAGAGGGAGCATGAGGAGATCAAGGGAGGAAGAATAAAGCACAACCAGGTGGCGGCAATGAAAGAGGGGAATTCAAATAAGAATGAGCACAAAAGATAATAACTGAAAAGAGAGTAAAAATAGCAAAACACAGTGGAAAAAAAACACATTCACAAAAAGACATTTACTCTTTTTACAAATCTCCCAAAAAAAAGGACCAGATAAAGACTGATCTGAAGTTTCCATCTGTATTTCTGACTCATTTGTTAACATTTATCGATATAAAGACGTTTTAGATTCACCGTTGTCCTGTACACACGAATACAGACGTTTTGCAAAACAAACATTTTTACCTACATTTGGGGCTCTCATCCACACGTAAACATTTTTTTAAAACTCCTTCCAAAAGGATCGTAAGGATTTTCAAACCTCCGGTTTGTGTGTATCCATGTGAACAGGGAACACGAAGAGTTTA
>JAPQRN010000006.1:6214977-6226329 GCA_037367275.1 Coranthus polyacanthus | reverse complement strand
GGGGTGGTGGGGGTTGAGGAGAGGGGGTGATGTCATTCCTTCTTTCCATCTTCCCTTTGCCTCAGTTGTTGCTCCTTTTCTTCTCGCTTCCCGTCAGATAAAGTGGGTCAGCATTACACATCAGTACACCACGCTGGAGGGAAGCGAGGGGAGGATTAAAGCTGCGAAAGAGATGGATGGAAATGATGGGAAGAGGTAAGCTACGGTGCTGCCAGAGAAGCAGAGGTGCTGCAAAGAAATGTATGTAGACACAAAGACAACAAATGGAACCAGACAACCAGGATGAGTCTCTCTCTTTTTCAGGTTGAGAATGAGCAGCGATAGAGGAGAGAAGGAATGAAGACGCTTTAGAAGCGAGAGGAAGAAAGGGCAATGATTAATTCATCTCTATGTTTCGGTGCTTGCAGCTTGCACTTGCAGCACAGGTCTGGCGGCTGCAAGCCCTGAGAGGCTCCACATGATGGAGAGTCAACCATTACCATGTTTAAAACGCTGCCTCCCAACACTCCACTCATCATCCTCCCCTCCCCTCTCACCCGGTCTTCATTTAGAGCCTCTGGTTTGTGCAGATTTGTTTATGTTTTCAAAGTGCGGGAGATGATGAAGCGATGAACAAGGAGAGTCAAGGGAGAGAGAGGGGGATTAGCTCGGCCGTGTGTCAGACTGTGCCTGTGGGTGTATTTACCCGTATCCAGTATCTATGAACACATGTTTACCCACCTCGCAGACATCCAAAGGCAACCTCGTCATGCTGCCCCACAGGCCAGTTTGTCATCAGAGGCCAAAACAGTTACTGACTGCTTCTCATTCTGGGCAGAAGATGGACGCACAGGTGAGAGAAAACATGAAGCTTTGGTTTGTTAAGTAGGGATTAGGTAAAGGTAAACACTTACTTAAAGAGTTAGAAGAAGTAGAGTAAGAGGAAAGAATGATGCATAGTTTAGGTTTAAAAGAACAGTTTATACAAACTAACCAAACTAGGATGCCGTGCACAATGTTGGGAACAACTTTCTACAAAATTAAAAATATGAATAATACCCTGTTTTTAAAGCTGTAATATGTAACATGTCTGCGTTCTGCATTAGGCGTATGTTATATATTTGGTGGAGTTGTGCATACAACTTGGATTAGATAATGACTGCATTCTATGGTCTATTGTTTCTGTAGAAGAGAGCATTGCAGTGAAATGCACACAACCGCCGGGGCCAAGTTCTGATCATTTGCAAAATCAATAAAACCATGTTTAAATTATTATTTGTTGTCAAATAACTGATTTTGTTAGCAAGTAGCCATGTTGTAAGCAGGATAAAGTGAACCTGTTACTGTCACAAAATAAAGACCTGCATCTCCCTGTCAGGGTTTATTTCACTCTAATGACCACTTTGCTGTACATTATCCTTTATATATCAAATGTTTCCAACAATGTTCACATTCAGAGATATCAGTAATTTCTTCAGTTTAATGGCCCGTTTCATTGGGTTTTCCATCAACAGTGTCGTATGTAGCTTTAATTACCTCGTCTGTAAACGTGGTTTCTGCCTGGGTCACATCAGATGTGGCGAAAAAAGCTCCCATGATCCCATGCTACTTCACAATATCATTAAACTATGCATATTGTTATTATTCCCACTGAGCGTAGAAATTACATGTTGAGCATCTACTTATAGGTAAAAATGATTATGGTCATGAGCTACTTAATCCACGTCTTTCTTTGAGTAGTTTGTTGAAGTGGTTACCAGCACAGTAACAAATTAAAGAATGATGCATATGAAAATGTTATAATTAAAGGCACAGTTCACCCAAACTGGGATATTCTTGTTGAGAACTACTTTCCCTCGTTGCTGCTAAATTTTTCAAACTTAAGACAGTGCTGGGCCCAGCAAACAAAACTCTATCCACATATGAATCAGGGCGGAGGCAGAAATCTCAGAGACATATTTCTTAGCACATAAAAGCCATGCATTTGTATATTTTATCATAAGAAACTTATTGATGATATTTACAAATGTAAATACATCTTGTAAATATGCTGTCAGTATGCCTGTGAGGATAACCAGATCAGGTGTCCATGCAAAGCACTGACAAGTTGAAAAAAGATTTTGCTAAATAGGCAGTGCCCGGATGATATTTAGTAGATTCTGTCTAGTTTACCTCCTCTCTGTTTTCCACTACATCGCCTCTTCCCCTTTTTGTGTCAGCATCTGCCAAGAAACATCCAGTACATCTCAAGCACTTCAGACCTTTGTGAAAACCCTTTGCCTGATGCCATCCAAACCCACCTAGGTCCCCCATAATTGATGAAAACATCAGGACTTTTCTCAGCCTTTTAAAAAAAAAAAAAAACAAACTACAAAGCAAAAAGGTCTTTTTAAGTCTGGCGCTGGGACAGCGTCGAGTGTGCGTCGCTGAGCTCCTCGTCGACATCAAACAGTTGGCAGAGGGTTTGCCAACCAGCTGGTGCAGATGGCCGGACTCAAATGGGACATTCTAATGAGAAGCAGGTAGAGCATTAGTAGTCTGGGCAGTGTGGCAGAGCCCAGGAGAATGCAGCAACTCACAAATAAAGTGTACATGTAGCTCTAACCTGCAAAAAGCAAAGAGGAGGAGAAAAATGGAAGAGCTTGCATGCTGTAGGCAGTGCAATACTATATGTATACTGACAATTTATTCCATCCTACAGACATATCCATACAGTATACATACATAATCATAGCATAGTCAGACAGCATACCACGTCAGAGTTAAAACAGCCTAAGACAGGCTCATATCTCTGTTACAGAGCTGGGAGGTTGAGGATTCTCTCTCTGTGGGGTGGAACGTGGGGGTTAATGGGTTCATCAGCTCCCATCAACAACAGGCTACTACCGCCACCTAGTGGATGTACTGAAGAAGAAAAAGGAAAGAAAAAAAAAACAAAATAGCATGGATATTGAAAGAGTGGTAAAGCACACGCATGCTACCCAGTGGGTGCTGCGAGGTGTTGTCATGTGGTATTTTATTAAAAGGAGGTATGAAGATATATTGTACAATCTCTGCTAATGAAGCTGGCGAGATGGGACAACAACATAAAATCAGTAGATCTTTTAAATGTTTCGCCAATTTGTGTCTATTCCGAAAAGTGTTTTTGTCTTTAAGGATATTTGTTCGGCACAACGAGAGCTAATCAAATGAAACGTAATGTTCACTATTAAAGCAAAATTACACCTTCACAGCAGTTATTCATTTACTTAAAAAAAAAAAAAATCTTTCCATTAAAAATCTCATCAGCAAGATGTTTAATGGTCATAACTGTTGCAATGTATAACATAGACTGTTGTATATAAAATAAAACACTTGCATTAGCAAACATAACAGCTACTTGTTTATTAAATAGAAATGAACTTTTCCCACTGCTGCCTATGTTAGTTTAGTTCAGTCACACACAAAAACAAATAACACAATGCATTGCAAGAAATATATATCGATTAAAAACCCACTAAAGAAAGAATCTCAAATCTTAAAAGGTACATATGTGCCCATTTAAAACTGAAAAGTATGTATAATAGAATACAGAGGCTGTTCTCAGAGCTCAGTTTAAAACACTGCTGTCTGTTATACATGCAATAATTGCTGCACATACCTCAACACAAATGCTTGACACGGCTTCAAAACATTTGACGTAAAGGGATGTTGTATAAATGGATTCATGTGAACTAGAGCGCTGTTTACAGCAACCAGCCAGCAGAGGTCTGTGTTCAGCAGAGTATGTCCTTCTGAGCAAGAAAAAAAAAAAAAAAACCTCTGCAGCAGAAAGCAGGCATCTGTGTATAATGCTGCCTTCAACGTCTCCTTGTAATTTTCTAACTCAGACTTCAATAGAAAAGGTGTCTTATTACTCTGAAAACAAAGAAGTCACGTGATAAAGGGTAGCTTATTTACTGTCTGTGGTGGTTGGTTTGTATTTTACACTGTAAATGGCACAAAACATCACACTCTAGTTTCAAATAAACTTGGTTGTATATGTAGAAGAAAAGTAAAACTTTGCCCCTTGCAAAATGTTTCAGGTGATGGCCTTGAACCGCACTGCCACGCATTATTATAACAAACACAAACGTGTACAAATTACCTGCCAGATTTCTCAATTTAAAAATATTTTCTTTCCTGGTTAGTTTTCCATTATTAGGTTGTGTGTGCACTAAACGCTGTGCATTCTTAACTGTAAGGTTTACAACTGTCCTCGAAGGCAGCACAAAATGAAAAATTCCTTTCCAAGAAAGATCAAGACTGCGGTCTTTACACTTGGATATAAACTGAGAAAAACAGTCTTTTAATTTGAGTAGTTTTTGTTTATTAAATCAAATTAACTGTTTCAACCAAACGGAAACCAATTTGTAATGCATCTTTGTTATCTAAACTGAACCTAAAGCTGTGTATTTTTTCTGTTTGTATTATTATTTATTTGATAGTAAATCTGCTTCTCAAAGTATTCCATAAAGCAGTGGGATCAGAGTTTGTTTTCATGCTTGTGGATGTTTTAGAGGCTGAGTATGCGTTTGGTGTGACCAAGACACTTCCTTCTGAAAAGTTTCCTTTTCTTTCTGTTCATAAATATTGCCCTTTGTTCCGCCTAGAGGAGAATTATTGGATATATGACACCGCAAAACCAAAATCCTGCCACAGCAATTTGATACATGTCTTATTTCAAAGCAGACGATCCTGCCGAAGACTATAATTAGGAGTCACATTGTACGGAGCCACGGCACACTGCTGTGGAAAGGCCTGCAGATTTTCAGGAGACCTGGTCAGTGGATAAAATCATGGAAATGTTTATGAACATGATCACCACAGCCACAGATGTTTATGGAGACTTTTTTTTTTTTTTTTTTTACATACAAACTGTGGTCGGCGCAGTTTGTGTGTTCATCTTAAGGAAAATGAAAAAGTGTGCAGATACATAGGATCCCAAAGACCCCCCAGGAACAGGCTTTAACCGACACCCTCTAAATAATAACTCGATGAAAATACGTAGTGTACGTTACTGCTGTCGTCTGTTTGTTTGATCTGACTTGAAAAACGGTTTGATTTTGATTTTATTGTTCTGGTCACACAAACATTTTATTTCTATTTAGGCTGTGAGTGTTTGCAGAACAAAACTTGTATTGATTACAAAAATAAGTCTGACAACCATTAAAGTGTCTTTTATTTCTAGGAATGACTCAGCAAAGCTGTCACATGAAACTTGATAATTATCTGAGTCCATAAAGTGCAGCTCTTTTTTCCTCGGCCCATCTCTTTTGTGGCCTGTAAACTCGGATCATATGGGTTCACTATGGGTTGAAATCAGTCACAGTCTGTCTATCTTAAGTCAAGCAGACAGGGATGATGGGCTTTAGGAAACCATTCATTGCACCAAACATACACTTTTCAGGCCCCATTGAAACTCTGACCTGCTCTAATGATCTGAGGGCAGAGTATCTGTTGTAGTTTTCTCACTGCTCCTTCTTCTTCTCTTTTGCCCTCTTTGTTGTTTTTTTCTTTTTTTTTCACCCTCTGTCTTTTAATAGTTTAGGTTAGTTTTCATTTCAGAAACCACTTTCTTTGCAGATGGATGGGCTATTTTCACTTTTTTTTTTTTTCTGTACGGAATCGGTAAAGGTAATTATTTAAAGTTATTTCCAAACAGTTTTTGAAGTTGAACACATTTTCTTAAAATGTCATGTTCATTGGTTACTGCAGTCAAAATACATTAGACCTAGAAATAAAGTTATATCAGCATGTGTGTTTTTAAACTTTTTGCATGCTGTGTTGTACTCCATATTAATGTGTCTGTAGCACATATTAGAAAATGTTTGTTACCATCCAGCCTTTATGTGTGTGTGTGTGTGTGTGTGTGTTCCTTCCTCCCTGCCAATGTTGAGCTAAAGGCCCATCTGGCTCTTATGAAGGCCGCTGCTTCACGGTGCCTCAGTCTGATTCATGGGCGCTGGACAGCCTCAGCTGCTATCCTACTTCCACCGTTTTACATCACATACCTCTCCAAAAAACACTCTGCATACCTCCCACTCTCCCACACTGACGGACAAGCTCTGCAGAGACACTAGATTTCTCCGAGTAGGTAGAACCCCTCCGACATGTTGGCCATCGTTTACATCTGCCTCTGTCCATCTGCTTTTACGAAATCCCCGCTTGTTCTCGATTTGGGACTAAGTCTGCAAAGCCATCTTTGTCTTTTCCTTTCCTTTTGCTTTCTCTCAGGGATTACCAGGTTTACCTCAAAGGCCACAGCCTTTTGCACCACGCCCTTATGGAAGGATGCATGTGCAATATACAACCAACTTTCCCGCAGTTTGTTGTTTTTCCTTTCTATTCTACCAAATTCACCCTGCATCTTAATTACTCACTTTCTTTCTCTTGTCTTTTCCGCTTTCACACTCGCCAATGTGACGCAACCACAAATGCACGGTTGCCACTTTGTCCTCAGACTCTTGGCCAAACCTCGGTTCACCGGCTGTGTAACTTCTATGTGATTCTGTTGCGCAATGTGGAGCCACAAGGCACTCATAAAGTCTCAGATATGCACTCATAGGACCTCCCCTGTCAGTCATACAGGAACACATGAACACATGAAAGGCAAAGGCAACAAACAGCATATGAATTATGAAAGGATACTGACAATAGGACTGGATCATATGCTCTTCTTTTGTGACAGTATGACAACCTATAGCCTATGACATGTAGCGCGCTGCAGCTGTATTATAGTGTGTGCATGTAGAAAATGTTTAAATGTTCCCAAATAGAGTTTTTGAAATATCAGACCATTAGTCCTACATATAATCTCCCGATGAATCACCCCAAGTCTGTGCAATCCTGAGCATTCCTACTGGTTTCGGACGTTTCGGACACAAAATTTCCAATTACAGCTAAATATGTAACATTTTGCCCCTATTCCAGAATGATAGCGAAGTGTGCCAGATCCATCTACAGCACTAGCACAACGTTAACAAAGTGTGGAGATCTGGATATACTTTCTTTATGTCAAATGTTTCCAACAGTTTTCAATTGCCTGTCAATGGCGTCATATGCCCTTTACTAACATTAAACATTGCTTGCGGTTAAATGTGGTTTCTTTCTGAGTCTTTTCAGATGGGTTTTCTTCGACAGCGATGGTGATAACATCAACCTCCACGACCCCATGCTACTTCATCATGTCATCTGCTTCTACGACGCCTTTTATTATCGTTTTGATTGAGAGACCCCCAGTGGCAGAGATGACACACTGTGTGTTTAATGTGAATTTTTTTCTATATCTGTCAAATCGGTTTGGTATTCACGATGGGCAGCTACAGCCTTCGAGTTATAAGTACGTCTGCAGACTTTGTTTTGTTTGATTCTGCTGATGCCATTAGATTTCTCTTTGTCTGTTCAAACATAGTGAGTCTGGCTGTTCATGAAAATCCCAACAAATCCTGCTCATAAAACGCATCATTTCCTGTGATCCAGCGCAATTTTTTCCACAAAACACATACCAGATATGGACAAAGTACGTACAGAACTGTGAATATTAATAGGGGAAGCAGTAGACAAATAGATTTAAAAACATTGTTGACTTTTCCTTTAAGAGTACAGTTGAGGCCTTGGTAAGTCACTTTAGACAGCAGTAAATCAACACAGGGTTTGCAGACAGATGTCTCTATGTTCATCCAGATGACTGTCAGGAGAGATTATAAAGAAATAAGGCCTGCCAGGAAGTCTGTTTTTTAATGTTTTCAGTGCTTTTGTGTTTGCGTTTGCAATCAGTGGTCAATATCGCATCACCTAGTCATATCAAAATTGTTTGTGGCATGTTATTGTATCATGATCTTGACATGTTTCTCCAGCACTGCGCACAGGAGGCCCTGAAGTCACCGTCCAGCCTCCATCAGTGTCAGCATCCACGACGTTGACAAACACGGTGCATGTGACTTTTTTTTCCCTGTGCAAAGGAAGCCCCGAAGAACAGAACCAGCGCCAGGCTGAAGCAGGTCACACAGCCATCATTTCCTAAAAATTCCTGTCTGACTTCATTCCTCCAGCTCGTTCCCTCTGATCTGCGTCACTGTCTGCCAGTTGCCTTTTGCTGTACAGAAAGCTGCGCCACACATACACACAAACACGTACTGTACATCGCTTCCGCTGACACACATAAAAAACACTGTACATATTGTCTGCAATTCCCTGCTGTTTCTCCCCCTCTCTGCTTCCCTCGCGTCACTGTCTCTCATCATGTGATTCCATGAAAAATGAATCAACTTAGTCTTTCTTTTCTGCTGGTATTTTTTGCTCTGCTCTGTCAAAACAATCTCTCAGTTGCAGGGCTTTACTTTTAAAGTGATACACCACGCAAAATTTGTCATTTGAGTATCAAACACTCATCCCCAGCTGGCTGGAATAGTGACTGTAAAAGGTCTGCCGTTTCATCTTCCACACAGAACTGCAGCTGCGGTGAGCTTGGATTCAGGTCATTGCAATTGTGACAATTTAAAAAAGGTATCAAAAACATTTTTAGAAACTTGTCAAAATAATCCAGTATCATGAAGAAATGTCTACTATCATTCCTATGTTCAGTGAGTTCCAGACACTTATAGTTTTGCCAAAATATGGCTATATTTACAGCTTCCGGCTGAACTTTGAGCTCCAACAGAGCAGCAGTGCTACATAGAAATATTTTGACTACTTTTTCTGAATGTTGAATGGTCACAAATAGTGATGAACCCACAGAAAATTAACCCTGTCAGTTTGGCTCAGCCATATTAAACATCTTAACAGTTTCCAGCTTATTGTTTTAGTTTTTCTGCCTTCAAATTTACCATTTTCATTCACTCCCGCTGCTGAATTTCAGCTGCAGAAGCAGAAAAGGTGAGCAACCAGCCAGTACATTTTTAGTATAAAGTAGGTTTATTCAATATTTTCCCAAGGAGCTGGATGCAGGGCTAAAATTAAAGTGAAAAGAGAAAGATATCTGTTGGCTAATAGGTTAGCCATGTCGATTCAAATCAAGACAGTTAGCGTCTTGTTTGAACTGCCTTCATAAGGACAAAAATTGTATTTCTGCAGGTTAAAGTGTGTCAGAACATACAAAACAAAAACAGCTGAGAAGCGTATCATGTTCACACTTTCTGAGAATTCATATCGTTGATAAAAGCGAAATTTTCAAAGTTCAAAGATCAACAGAACTTATGATGAGAACAACTCGATTTCATTTTTGGTGGATACAGCGTTTCTACTTGTGTTTCATTTAGTTCTGATAAAATTCATCATGTTAAACTTTATGGATTCCATTGAGGAAAGGGCTGTATGAATTTCTGCAAGTAAAATAAGAGAAAAAGAATAAAAAAGAATTTAGAATTTTAAAAAAATGCTTTCAACTCAACCAGCATTTTGATTTAATAGGTTTTGAAACGTTTCCTATGCCCCAGTTACACAGTCCACCCACAGGAGGCCATCTCAAGCTGAGATGAAAAGATGTTACGATCGATGTTACCACCAAGTTGGTAAGTACAAGGGTTTTACATAATGTAGGGTCTGAGAAAAAGCGTAAAAAATAGAAAGAAATTCAAGAAATCTGATGATGTGAAAGAAGAAGAACGTTAATTTACACTGAAATGCAATAAAACCCACAGATTGTATTGTCTGCTGGTTATGTCTGCCTATCAGTTCCTGTAACCGTCCTCCTCCTCCTGTGATGCCCTCCCTCTCCTCTGTCGATGTGTTTTTCCGTCCAGAGGTCCAGAGGTTAAGTTGTCCCCAGCATGTGTTCGTGCTCAGGTCAGCAGCAGCCAGGACCTGTGATGACAGAGTGTGTGAACACTGGGGAGTGTCAGGGGTTAAGTGTGTGTACAGGGCCTGTATAGCAGGCTGGGGTGTAGAAGACACCCCAAAAACACTTTCTTCCACCTGGTTACCTCCCGTGCAGAATGGACACGACTCATACTTATAGTTAGGAAGGTTTATATTAATATCGTATCAATGTTCTCTCCAAGCGCATTATTAATGCAAAGTTATGGGTAGAAATGAAACACCATAACAAAATATCACAGACGGAGACAAAGATTTTAGGGCCGATACTCACACACTTACACAGACACACACACAATGAGAATGACAGAAGCAGCTGCTGGCGTGATCTGGAGGTCATGTTAGATCACAACACTGAGGAAAACAACAAATTCTTTAACCCAGGGGGTTGTCTAAAATGTGAGTTACTGGATCACATGGTTATACAAGGATATGAGTGTTTCTCTGTGTGTGAGTGTGCGTGTATGTAAGAAGACACTGTGCGTGTGTGTGATGGTGTTTTACATTGGAAATGTTTTTGCTTCTACCATTTTATTACAGTAATGTTACTCAGAAGGCGAGTTAGAGCACAGCAGGAGTGTAAGTGTCGCAGCAGGAGATTCTGTAAAAACATCAGCTCACACAATGCAGAACATAAAAATTAATTATTGATAAATAATTGCGCTGCGGTGGAGCCAACTACCCACCAGTATTTGAGTCTACACAGATGTGAGTTTTAAATCAACAGAGCAATAACAAATTAAGTTATTATTTAGTTTTTTTGGTCAAATAAAAGTAAGAAGTCAGAATATAACTCTTGCAATGCTAAGCAGCACACAGTCAATATACCTGTGATTTACATTCATTTTAGAAAATAGAGGTTTTTCCGCATTAATGTGAAAAAAATGTCATGTTTTTTTTGTTATTTAATTTGGATTTATTTGAACATCACTGTGTGTGCGGAGTAAAAGGACCAGTTGGCAGTTCTACTGGCAGGCAGAGGTCCAGCAATCCAAAAATTTGTCATTATCTGGCAGTATGAAATGCCATTAAAATAGTTTGATTTAACTACACTCTGGGGTGCATTAAAAAAATAATAGCCTTTTCAGTGCAGGGGAGGATTCATTAATAAAAGTAATGTCTTAGCTTTGGAATTTTGCAGGTGTGATTTGTCTTCATCGTTAATGGTAAGGACTGATTAAGAAAGCAAACAGTGTGTGCGTGCACGTGTGCGTCCAGGGCGCCCACATGTACCGTGCACGCGCTCATCTGTACTCCAAAGTGTGTATCCACATGCGCGTTTGTGTGCACCTCAGGTGATTAGAGCACCAGAGCTTGTACTTTTCCAGAGTGTCCTCTCATTGGCTGAATTATTCCGGCTTTGCAAACAGATCTGACAAGACTATGAGTGATCCTTAACGTTGTTATTGACTTAGACTTTATTTATAGTGTGTGGTCCCACAAGCTGCACACAGCCCCTTGGAATCTTAGCTGTTATGAGACGACACTATTTTGCTAACGCTAGTTTCTAAGCTTCAATAATTAGCTCGAGGTTAACTG
>JAPQRN010000006.1:6180545-6190698 GCA_037367275.1 Coranthus polyacanthus | reverse complement strand
GCAAAGCGGAGCTGTAAGACTATCGAGGGCTACGTGTAAATGTACTTTAAATGTGCCATTACCCCCTCCACCCCCTCCTCCTCCTCCCCAAGTTCAGCTCCAATGGACAAGCTCTTGAATGTAGCACTTCAACGAAAAAGTAATTTCATCTGATGTAACAAGATTAGAGAAGCGCGTTTACTCACATCTGTCTCCCAGGATGCCTTCAATGCTGTGTTTGGCCCTCCGGTCACTTTCCTCCAACTCCTTCTTTTCGATTTCATCTTCATCTTCCTCTTCTTCTCCCTTACCCCCGAACTTACTCCGCATGATGCGACTGATAGAGCTCACTGGAAAGGATCGTTGACACACAGCAAAACCACGATATTGAACTTTTACACACGACGAGCCATTTGTCAGTTACTGTTATTCCGTAAAAAAAAGAACAAAAAACAATTTAACAGGACATTCATCTGAAACATAAAGTGTTTGCCCAAAGTTCCTTAAAACTAAAGATATTAAGGGTAATGCGTAAAAGGCTATTTGTTGTTTGATGCTGTTGAAGTGAGAAAGTTATTCTAAGTATTTCTTTCTGTTTTGTTAACATTTTTACTATGATCAATAAAGCAATTACTACCACTGCTATGATAATAATAATACTTATAATAACAATAAAAACATTTCTACCCATTTTACCTGAAGGAACACTGTTGCGGTCACATATCCCATCCTTCAGTAATTTATCTCGAATCTCCCAGCTAAACATACCCGGATTTTCTCTCTTGTATTCTTCTATTCTCTTCTCTACGTCCGGCGTTGTTCCCTGCTTCAAAGGTCAAAAAGAGTCGCAGTGTTTGGTCAAGTTGTTAGTGCATTTCTTAAAACTTAACAGTCAACAGGTTCAGCTTCAAGACAAAAGTTGACTTGCGTGCAACATATGAAATGTGTGTGAGGGGGAAAAAATATGATATGTGTAAAATACACAAAACTATTGTATCATCGTTGAATGAACCCTGCCTTCCTTCCTTCCTTCCTTCCTCCCTCCTCTGCTGTGTTGTCTCGGTCCATACCTTGGGTTTGCTGCCACCGATTGCTCCGGGTCTGATGGAGCCAGTCTCCTGATACCGGCACAGGATTTTGGACACACAGCCGTGGGAGACCCGGAGCTGTCTCGAGATGACACACGGCCTGATGCCGTGATGGGCCATCTCCACGATTTTATGTCTGATGTGGTTGGGCAAAGGTCTGCCATTTATGAAAACTCCTCCGAGCTGGTTCACTCGGCCTTGACCCAACGGAGTAGACACTACATTTAATCAAAAAAAAAAACATGAGAGGAACTTATCATTAACGAGCCCCAGTGCGTTTTCACCTCACTCCTGAATAACTCCAAACTAAAGGCAACGATATTGTAGAGAGACGTTTATCCTTCAAGCGGGATACGTTTTGTTTTGTTTTTTTTCTTCTTCTTCCATCTACAGCTAACAATCTATTATAATCCTATCTAAACAACCGGCCACTTTATAGCTTTAATGTTATATTTTTTAGTGATTAAAAACACTCAAATGAAAATATTAAATACAAAGTTAGGCAACTGACTGTTTAGTCTACACACAATGTTGTTCAAAGTTGCTTAAATTAAATTAAAAAAAAAAAACAGGGAAATAAGCAGCAGCAATAAAGGAAAAAAAGCAGCAAACATTTGAAATGAATGCATCTTACACAGTTCAACCTCCTCTGTCTATCGAGTGTCTGAGTTGTAGTTCTTTATATTTTAAAAGTACACTAGCCTGTAAGCTACGGCGTGTCTTTTGTAGACCGTATAAAAGCAGCAGCGACATTTGACTAACTACCAATGAAACAACAGGGCAGTTAACCGTCCTTTTTTCTTTCTTTTTTTTTTTTTTTTTTTTTTTTTTTGGCAACGCTATGCTTTACCTTCCAGTGGGAAACCACTGCGGGGGTAGTTCTGAGCCAGCGTGGGTCGCATCATCCTGGGTATTGACCCCGCCAACGCAGTCATACCTCCGCCGCCCCAGTGACTTACAGATAACCTCCTCCTAACCGGGAGGCTGCAGCTCCAGTACCGAGTTTTTTTAAACTGCAGGACGTCGCAGAAATCGCCCGCGAGAAAGCTTTCCCGGAAAGGTTAGCCTTGATTAGGATTAGCCGCGCCCGGGCGACGGCCAAAGCACCAGTAGCTATCCCGGGACAGCCGCAACACTCTGGAGGAGTCAAATTTGACGACAAAAAAAAAAAAAAAAAAAACTGGATTGGATTGTTGGGCGGTGGATGGAGGTGTTTTTCTCGGTCGTCCTCGTTTTGTGCGCCAGTATTGAGGCTTTTGTAAACGTGTTTTTTTTTTTTTTTTTTTTTTTGTCAGGACGACACGGCTACCTCGGGCGAAAATTGCCGTTGTTGTTGTTTGTTGACACCGGTTCAAAGTGAGAGCGGACCGTCAAAAGTAGCGGAGCTCTTCTCTCCCCTGCTCAGCGCACCCAGCCGCGATTGGTCGAGAATCTACTCCCCGTTCGCAGCGGAGCACGCGGATTGGCTGAGGGTGGAAACTTTCGTCCTATCGGGGACGCCGTCACGGTCTTCTCGGGCATCGCCGGGGCGTCGTTTTTTTTTTTTTTTTTTTTTTTTCGCGAAACTGAAATCTATGGCAAAGTCACCGCGCGTAGTTGCTGTTTAACCACCAAAACCTCTCGAAATCCGTTTATAGATAGAATTAACTACCGAAAGAGCAGCGCAGAAACAACCGTCGGGCTTTTTTCTTTTCTTTTTTTTTTTTTTTTTTTTTTTGAGGTGTAGTATTTTAATGTGGGAAATAATCAGTTCATCAAATGTGAACAGAGCCGAGCAGCGGAGGCAACGCTGGTCCTGATGGGAGCCTGATTCCTGTCCATTAACCACCTTTATCTGGTAGATTCCATATAAACTGAAAAAAAAGAAAAGAAGACTCAACACCCTATTGCAAGTTATTCGGGCTATGCTCTTATTGCACCGGCTAACCAAAAAGAACAAATGCCCCGCAATCTAATAATTTCAGTCTTTTAAAAGTGCATTGCTTTGCTCTAAACGGCAGACGACAAATAAGCCCATTTTTCAAAATACTAGGAATGCAGTCCAGTACAACACAAGCATTGTGCAGCCTCAAAACCACGGAACACAAACAACAGAAGTAAGGTCCTAGGTTTCAACAAAAAAAAGTTTAGCATATAGAGTAAGTTATAATTACTGCTGGGCTGCTGTGTATTCTATTGCGTGGCGTTTATTCTGAAGCATCACATTCGACTCCACGGTCTATCAAACTGCCCACGTTTTCCCGAATTCAGTGACTGTCTGAGAAAACTGCAGTATATTTACAGCGCAATGCAATGTTATATATAGGCCCACTTATATTTCTCCTGAGCTTTTATTAAAACCAAGACGAAATGTAGAGTCTGACTACAGCTGCCCGCACAAATGAGGGAGATGCTGCTTTTCAGACACTTCAGCACAGTTGATCAAACAAAAAGATCATCAATGAGACTCAATGAGGCTCTTGTGACCTATGCGTGATATCATCCGAGGCTGTATCACTGCGTTTAATGCACCCTGTCGCGCACGACCTCCGATTTGTTTCCATCCATGCGCTCATACATGACACAAATGGTGCTAAAGTGTGTTCACCTCGAGGAATTTATTGTGGTTTATTGTGAGCACCGGCCAGCCGAGGACTGTCTGAAGGGGGACGTGCGCCACAGCAGGATACGACGCCAGGGCGGCCGTAAAGCCAGTCTAGCTCTGTGCCACTATGGAGCAGTGGGTGTATTTTTTTTTTTTTATTTAATTTTTTTTTTTAATCCCTAAATGTCTAATAATCAATATTGTCACCACCCGAAAGAAAAAACAGAATGGTGACGCGAAGAGTTGCCTCTTTTAAAGTACCATCTAGGCCCTCCTACAGTGGGTCACACCATCCTTTTTAGTCCGCAATCAATCACTGAAGCGATGGTTCCGCTCTTTGGAATCAGTGGAATCAGAAAGCCACATTTGCTTGTCAAAGTTGTCCCATCGCTCCAAGATACTCCAAACAATTTTACAATATATATATTTATTTATTTGCATTATGTCTACAGGTCGTCAAACCACCCTGATTCAAATGACATTTGTCAAATATAATTGAATGTAATCATTGATTTTTGGACAAAAAAAAAAAAAAAATCCAAAATGACAAATTGATCAGGTGGACCTAGAGGGGGAAATGATCCAAACAAAATGGTCTGTCAGCAAATGCATCTCAATACAGGACTTTACTAGAAAAATATTCAGTGAAAGGGGGAAAAAAAACAGTTGTGATTTTTTTTTTTATTTTATCTACCTTTCAGTTTATCCACGCGCCTATAATGAACCCTCCGCGCGTTTCATTGCAAAAACAACAGCACCAAGTGAAAAGCTGGCTGTATACCTGCTCGGCCCTCTCACGTCTCAGCCCACGGGCCACGGGAGCCACTGTCATTCACCTCACAATTTACGCAGGAAAAAAAAAAAAAAAGGAATCCCCCGGGTTAAGTTGGTTTCAATTAACATTCGCCTCTTTAAGTTTCTTTTGAAGGAAAGAAAGAAAGAAAGAAAAAAAACGCACTTCAAATGTTGTCTTTGCTGTGAAAAACGCGCGCGGACAATAGGTGCACGCTGGGTTTAAAATAAGCTGCTCGAGCGGGGGTCTTTCACCTGCTAAGGAGACTGTCATCATCCTCAAGAAGAAGACCGACCTGACCGAATCCTGCGACATGTCAAAACATGGCTTCGAACGAGAAAGGAAACGCGACTTGGTTCGGAACTGCTGTAATATGTTAAATCAAGATCAGCTTTTTGAGAATTGAACTCAAGTCCGCCCTGGTGGTTTTTTTTTTTTTTTTTTTTTTTTTTTTTGTAGAGACTTATTATCAGGTTGACATCTAACAAATAAGCCCGTTTGCTGCTGTGGGTTAAAGTAAAACAAAAGGCTCAGTAGGTGTTAAACGGTCAAATGTTTTTCAGTGTTACAGAGTAAATTCGAGGATGAATTACGAGGAACGACCATTAGTTCAATTTCTGTTGTTCGTTTTGCCTTTCTCACATTTGTGCTGTTATTCCTAAAGGAGGGAAAGCGTCGGTCTTTACGCCGACGAACGTGACGATTTGGGAGTGTCAGTGATCTTATTGAAACTGGATATTACAGCCAAGAAAACAGAGGGGGCAAATGGAAAACAGAGAGAGGCATGATGCATGCCTCGGCCCTTCTTTAAAAGCGACACTGAATCTCCGTGTCCAATCCATTACCGGGGGATGAAATTCAAAGTCAGAAATCTCTCTTGATGAGAAATAAATTAGTTGCATCACATGCTCAGCGTGGAGGCCATTTATAAACACATATTTGTCAAATCAATTAGTTTCCATTGCACTCCAGGAAAAAAGAAAGGGTCAAACAACGACACAATGAGACCGACACAGAGAAGGGCGTTCAGAGGCATTTGCACTTTTCCATATATCATTAAATATCAGATATCGTTTCGTGCGTACTGTGGCATTGTTCTGTCTAAGACACATAGCGTTTTGACATTTTCTAGAGTAGCGTCATCGTAAAAACATTCTTAGAATTGAATGTAGTTTATATGGATGAATTCATATAGCTCGTTAAAGCAAATTGAATGTATTGAATTGTATGTATCGCCTAACACGAAGTTCGGCTTCCGGGGAATAGTTCAAAACAGTCTCGACTGTTTAGATCGTGTTTTTTTTTGTTTTGTTTTTAAGTGCGGCACATAAGGATATCAAAATGAGAAAACGCCTTATATATTTTTTTCTCTGAATCAAAATGGAAATTTCTAGTCATTAAAAAGTTTTTTTTTTTTTTAGAAAAAGAAACAGCCAGGCCTAACGAGAAGCTTTACCATTTCTTTGCCAAGCGTCCTTACAGAAACTTGTAGTCTGATTTTATTTGTTGTCATGGCTAATTTGCAAACACACATTCGCCTCCAAGTATTTTTCCCATAATCGGTGTAACTGTGGCTAATTGAAAAATACAGCCAGGCTGAGATGCAGCATAGGCTTTAGTGTTGTGCTGCGATTCGAGCGGTCAGTGACAAGAGAGTCGTTGACATGACGGGGATGTGAAAGAACGCAGATTTATGTGGCGTGGAGCCTCCGGTAAAGCACATATGCCCTAAAGACAAACCAGTAATTAGACCGTGAACAGTGAGCATTAATTTTTATCTCTTCGGTTTTGACACCGGTGTTCAGTGGGCCAACTGTTTTTATGAGGGGGAAAAAAAAAACCTTGTGACTGAATAGCTTATTTCATATCAGCTAAAAGGGAGCCTTGTATGAGCAGGTAAACACGTATGAAAAGTATCAGTCTGTTATATTAAGGGGACATCAGCTTCCAGCCCGTACTGCACTAGCTGTTTACTTTTAATCAACTTTTAGCCACCGCGCATTTACACAGCTAGACCTACATCACGAGAAATGCAAAGTTGGCACTAAGGGGTGGCTTTTCTGTTTTTCTTCCTCTTCTTTTCTTTTTTTTTTTTTTTTTCATACAATATACATAGCGTGTAGCATCTTTTATCTTCCAGTAGGGGGCATATTTGATGCACAGCAGGATGCTAAATGTGTCGAGTTAGATCATATTCAGTTTATTACCAGTGATTATGTAAGGCCGAGCACGATGAGCCACAGTGTTGGTAACCTATTCAAGTGAGATAAAATGCCGACGTAGGCTTCACCTTAATGAGACAGAGAATTCACACTACGGGTATTCATGTTTCCTTTATTACCGAAATGTTTTTTATGTATGTAAAACAGCACATAAAGAACATTTCTCTGTGCAAATACATTTTGGTACTTCAACAACAACCACAGATTCTCATAAAAACCAACAACATTTTCTAGGTCCTCTGAAATAAATACAATATGCTTACATTTGTGAAAGAAACCCCATTACTTTTGTCAAATAAGAGGGTGAAAGTGCATCATCTAAAGTTGGGAGAAGGTTGAGTAGGATGATTGAAGCTAGCATGGAAATCAGATTGAGCTGTGACATTTAAGTTAGATTGTTTGGTTGTTTTTTTGTTTTTTTTTTTGCTATTTCCCCGAGCAGTGAGGTATAGGGATACCGTGAGTGTGCAAGGGCAACAAGTGCTTAGATACAAACCCCTTTGGTGTCAGAATCGTCTCCAAATTCAGTGCCTCCATATGCTGACAGAAGGGTCACGGAGGCAGAACATAGCACAGTATTCCTATTCACATACTCCTGTTAACTAGGGACGCGTTTTTAGGTCTTTACAGAAAGAGGTGACCCCTTTTTTTTTAAATTTTTTTTTGTATTAATTAATTCCGCATCATAAATAAAACCAAAAAAAAAATCACGCAGCAATCATGTAAACCGAATCACTGACGTTTCACAGTCATAAGAAGTTTGCTCAGAGAGGCTTTTTTTTGTTAAATTGCATTATGCTGCCAGAGATTGCTCACACTGAAAAGACCTCCAGTGTTTGTGTTTCAATACAGGCTGTCACCATGTATTTCTGAGCAAAGCAAATCATAGTGAGTTTTAGCTCAATTAAAGGTCAACGTTTGTCAGTATTACAAGGACAGATTACACGATTCTAATCTCAGCCACACAGCTCATGGAGTTCGAATATTTAACGGAGATAATTGCGACCAGTGACAATTTCTGTGTATTCTTTTAAACGTTGCTCGCCGTGTCTTGTCTGACGCGATACAGATATATTCAATTCTTAGCACGTGTGGCTTTGGAGGAACGGAGGACTTAACTTGGAAGCAGCTAAAAGTGGATTTGAGACTGGATTATAGGCTACCTGTTTAAAGACACACACATATATATACACCTGCCTCTCTTCTGACCTTTTTTTTTTTTCTTTTCCAAAGACCAACGTGTTTCAGAAGTATAAAAAAAAGTTGCAGATTTGGGAGCAGCTCCATGTTGGGAACCCTGTTTTCAACGTTTGCTGTGTAAATTATGTGACAGCGGTGAGGAAATACCTGCTGACATCTCAGCTGGATGCTGTCAGTGGCAGGAGGTGCGTGCATGATTCAGATCATGATTAGAGTGAAGTTTGCTTCATTCAGCAACTACGTGAGGCACACGAGTTCAGAGACGTAATGTCCCCTCCGATTAAAAAAAGAAAAAAAAAAGAAAAAAGAAAAAGTGTGGTCCTTGACCTTTCAGTAGCGTAGCATGCACAAATAAGGAGCTAAAAACGGGTTCAAAATCATCAGTAAAATCAATCTCCTTCAACATCCCGTTGAGCTTTGCAGAGTAGAAAAACCTGCAGAAACAGCAGAAACAGTGCCTTTCAGGATAAGTTAAATGACACATGTTGAGGTCACACCTCTCCAACCACCAGTCTTCTGTACTTGTGGACTATTTACAGTTTGGACTGTGGATATGGCGATATGATTCAGAGACTTCCCTCATAAACACACAGACCTCCCTAAAATCAAAACTCAACCTGGAGTGAACATTGCCAAACATCTGTACAATACAATAGTGCTTTGTTGAGATATAAGAGTGATATGGACATTTATCATACAGTGACTGGCATAGTGGAATATGCATATCAATTAGCAGGATAAGGTGGGGAGGGTATCGAACCCTGGAGATAAGCACTTCACATTCACAGTCATCAAACCAACCACAGCTTAGCCCAACACCACGGGGTCTAAGTCTTGGAGAAATTCACTAATCAAGACACCCAGTCAACTGGGCCTACTGCAATTTCAAGTGTATAACTTAAGGAAAAGATTATCAAGGATCATGTTGGCCTATTGCTCCAAACAACATGAAGGCCTTTGGGTGCTTGCTATAACAGATAAAAGGCCATTTTGGGCGATGTTTATTCCTAGAAAAAGTAAAGGGAGCAGGAGTATCAGTTGTCAGTACTATGTACATAATAACACACCCACAGTACAAATATCTCCATCAGCAGCCACAGCCAGCATCAGGCGTTTCTCCGGGAGTTACTGGTGGCGGATGAGCGGCCAGTCTCATGGTCCGGTCTGTATTTGAGCCAGCAGATGAGCCATGTGACGACCACAGAGAACATGGCCAGAATGCTGGCTACCGACAAGCAAATGGGTCCCGCCGGCGAGGGAGGATTGCTGTGACTGTGCACAAAGATCAGGCCCATGAACAGCAACACCAGCATGGACAGAAAGGAGAAAATAACGCAGACGCAGCCGGTAGTCAGCGCCACTCTCTTACAGCTCTGACAGCTGTCGTAGCGCACCGAGTCCTGGGAGAGGGTCGTGGCCGTGGATACGGTGGTGGACGGGGTCGCCTGGCTTGTACTGGACGTCCCCGACGCCTCCTCTCGGCGAAGGGCGACAAGAGCTGGGTGCAGCGGGGGAGGGTACGGCGGTAAAGCGTCCTGAGGGAGGGGGTCCGAGTCGATGTAGAGTGGAAAATCTTCCGTCACCTTGGTGTTGTTGGGAAGGTTTTGTATCCGATAATCTGGCACCGGAGTCCGGTGGCGACAGACGGGGCAGCTGATGCGCCATGGCCGCTCCTCTCGGAGGTGAAGCGTGTTCAGGCACTCCTCGCAAAACGTGTGCAGGCACTCTAGGATCTTAGGAGCCCGGCGGTCAAGGTCGAAATAATTGTAGCAGATTTTGCATTCGTACTCCTCGTAGGGAAACGCCGAGGAGGCCTCGCCGGGGGGTTCCGCTCCGTTTGATGCCAAATCTACCTCTGCCATGTCATCTTTCGCCATTCACATTCTCCGGTGAACACAAAGGGAGCTGGCGGACAGATGCTGATGACGGTGCACGTCTCTCCTCCTCTCCCCCTCCTCTCCTCCCCGTTCATTGAAACGCCATCATCCCCGCAGACATTGTTGATGTGCTTTTATAATCCCAACAGCGTCCTTTATGAACACCAACGTGACTGCTAGTCACTCTAAATGCTCGTGATCCTGGTTAAATATTAAAAAGGTCTCATTTGGAGTTCGGCCGTGTGGGGATGGATGATGTAATGGTGGTGACTCCAACGCGAGGGCTCATCCATCCACGGAGTGCGAGCATCCCACAACACAGAGGGCGAGGGAGAAAGAAAGATGTGGAAGGGAGGGGGGGCCAAAACTTTACAGATATTTCACTCCGCCTACATGGACTGAATCAGCCC
>JAPQRN010000006.1:6150914-6180342 GCA_037367275.1 Coranthus polyacanthus | reverse complement strand
CCCCCCCCCCCCCCCCCCCCCCCCCCCCCCCCCCCCCCCCCCCCCCCCCCCCCCCCCCCCCCCCCCGCGATCTATCGTCTTAAGAGAGAGAGAGATGTGTTTGTTTCCAGTCGTCGGGGTGTACTGGGACCAGCTATGACAGCTTTGCTCGATCACAATTACGCAGAAACAAAAGGATGAGCTTATTTGGTCAATGGGGGCGTAAATTCACTGTTTCCTGTAATAGATAAATAAATAAATAACTGTGCATCATAACTTCGAAACACTGGCCTATTGTTTTCACAATAAAAGGAACAACACAGTGCAATATTTGATTACTTGAATTAACCTAAAATCAGGAGGGACAATGGAAAGTTTTGCAACAGTGTTCACTTTAGGTCCAAATTTTCTCTAGCGCCCAACACTGCATATAAATACAGTATTGCAGGCTAGAAATACAAGTTTGAATGCAGCGTTTAGGTTGTTTAAGTTCCCGATCTCGTCTTGTTCTCTCTCTCAAAAATGTAAGGCTGATTAAAATAAGCAAATATAATTACACAGGTAAACATGTGAACGTGCCTGGAGCCTAACGCTAAAGAAACGCACATGCCTTGAGCATCATTTAGCCGATACATCAGCAGTAGAGGTTACAACTGACTGAGCTGAGTAAAACATACCCCTCAGGGGTGAACAAACTCAATAATTGGGATGCAGCAAGGATTCAAATGGCACTGACACGTCAACCGGAAACTGGCATAATATGAGGAAAATATCATTCTGGGAGAGGAAGTCTCACATGTCACAGTATCTTATACAGTTTTACAGCTTTAATTGTCTTCGTGGGAGCAGAGTGGGTCCTAGAACCGTCATGTTCAAATAGGTCATATCTCAATAACAGCTTTCTTAGGCAGAGGGACCTTATGAAAGTCACTCTGGAACAACCAGTCAGGCGTTTGGAAAGGTTGCTGATTTTGGATTTCTTTAAGTCAAGAAAACTGTAAAGTTTACGGGAATGGAACGACACCTAACAGCTCAGTAAAGGAACACCTGACAGAGGTAAAAGCCCACTAAAGCTCCCGTAATATGGCTTAATATTTTAATTGTGCGTTTGTATAACTCTCTCACTCACACACGTCCACTGCAACCATGGACACGCAATGAATCTTTTTTTTTTCTTTCTTCCCACTTACTATCACTCTATGATACGTGAACCATTGCCGTATAAAGGTCGGACAGACTTCATGCTCAAGTCTCCCGGCTCTTCCCCTTTTTAACCGCGCCCTGCTGCCACACCTGTAGAACGCAGCAGACGCACCTGTGCGCAGCTCCGACACGGGTTAGATGTCAAGCGCGCTTTACTTCTCCACATCTGCGCCCCTTCTTTCCTGTTCACCCTGACATGTTCGAGCTTCTGGCTTACCTCCAAGCCCCGGAGCTCGTGGCCCGGTTCCAGAGACAATGTGGACTCTTCCCAGTCGAAGCTGCGCGTCACAGCCCAGAGTGGACGAGCTCCCCGACTGGAACCCCGGTCCGCGCAGACAAACCACGTGGACGGATCAAGAGAAGATTCGACCACCAGGATCAGAATTCAAACTTTGAATACGAGGGAAATGGATGTATTGTTAGTGTAAGTCGTTCATTGCAAATAAACCTATTGCAAATAGACCCTCGCAATAAGTAAGTTGCGTTGAATCCCTGTGTATTTTCTTTCTTACTTAGACATAACAGAACATCCACTAAGTATTTATACGTTAGACCTGATTTGCCCAGCTTCTTTTTTTGTTGAAAAGAGTAAGCGTGAAGTAGACAGTGTAGGTTCACTACATTCATTTACTTACAAAATGAACATTTATATTATTTTGGCACTATACAAACCAGCCTCTAACTTGCTTTTCCAGTTTGTCTAGCTCTCTGTCAGCCATGTAGATCCTAAACGACACAATGACAGATTGTGAGGGATGTTTACATTCTTTCTTCTGCCTTTTGACTGGACAAAATATTTAGCCCATGAACAAAGTTACATTTTTGTTTTTGAGATTCCGTGATTGAAAATGAAGTATGGGGTTGTGCTTGGATATTATTTTGTTAATTTCTTTGTAGTTCCTGCAGCCATGTCAAGTCCCTGACATTTTTGAGGTGGGTCGTGAAAATACGGATGTAAAGTAATTAACAAAGTAAACAAGTGACACAGATGTTGTATGGCAGACGCATCTGCACATTTTACCACAGATGTTTACATAAACACGCTGACATGCTGGAGGCACCTTAATACTTAGTTTTGATATAGGTGTTTCTGTTGCAGGGCTGCTGCAGACCTCGGTATGAGGTGAGGAACTGGGTCCTGCACATCCTCTTCCTGTTCTCAGCTGGCCTGGGGCATGAAAT
Source organism: Coranthus polyacanthus (assembly GCA_037367275.1). NCBI lineage: Eukaryota > Metazoa > Chordata > Actinopteri > Kurtiformes > Apogonidae > Coranthus > Coranthus polyacanthus. The sequence goes on along the minus strand of JAPQRN010000006.1, from coordinate 6,177,978 downwards.
TTTCTACATCACCTGTCTGCCCTGCATACACTGGAACCTTGACCCTTTCCTCTGCCGCCGTCTGGTCAACATGTGGACTGTAAGTCACATCAAGGCAGAGCGTGTGTGTGTGTGTTACGTACATGCGTCAGACCACCTCGGCGTGCTTGTACATCAGCCGTCAGTCTGATGTTCGTCCGCTTCACAATGCTACCTCTCTTCTCATTGCTGTCCCGTCTCCCTCTCTTCACCTTTCAACCTTCTTTCATCCCCCCACCCCCACCCTCACCCCCCCTCCCTCCATTGACCTGTCTCTGACACCACCATGTCCACATATCCTCAGGCTTTAGGCCATAAGGGCCAGGCCCCTGACATGGTGAGAGGCCACACAGGGGGACACATAAGTGGAAAAAGGCTGCTTGGATCTTCCCTCTAGATTTTTTTTTCACAGCAGAATCCAGCTAATTACAACAAGAGATCCTGAAAGCATGTCAAACATTTAACTAGAAGGAGTGACATTTTTAGAGACACACAGACAAACCTTGCAGCCTCACTCCTGCAGAGTGTGTGATGGGCAGTGTGTTTTTGTGGCCTTTGTGTCCCCATCCCAAGAGCTTGGTGGGTGCCCTGTGTCTGAACCCCTTGTTTGGCCCCTCAGGGAAGAGATACCATTCTTCTGGCATCCTGACTGCAGCAGGCCCCTGTGTGAACTCCTTTCAAACACACATAAACACCAACACACACACATGTACACACACCCCATCTTGCCAACTAAACACCCTCATTCCCCTCCCTCTAGTTAGACATTACCAGCTTCACTCTGCGTTCTCCTCCCCCTAGTCTACCAGCAGAGTGTTTTATTGGCCTCATCAGCGCTCTGAGCTTTCTCTCTCTGGACCGACCATTTGGTCTGTCAGCCCTCGGGCTGCCTCACCCCACACTTCTAACTTCTAACAGCACCCTGCCATTGTGCTAGCAGAGTTATCTAAGGTTCATGGAGGGTTACGGACTCCCTCCACTCTCTTCTGTCTCTGTCTCACATGAACCTGGCGACTCACGAAGTGCACCCATGCAAATTAAGACTTGTATGCATGAGCACACACTTTACAAACCCATGAATGACACGCTCACATATACGCACGTTCCCTTTGTGTCCTTCACTACTCTTGTCAACTTTACTTTTAGGGTGACTTTGGTCGACTTCAAAAACAAAGACTGTCATTAACCATATGGTCATGAATTAAATTGCCATGTCGTATGGTATTATGTAGTATTATGCAAATCACATAGTGACAGTGCTGTTTAGAATATAAATCTGCGGTTGTTCTTTTACATAACAACATAGAGGGCACGCTAAGATGTGGATTTTTTGTAAAAAAGAAAGTGAGCATGAAGAGTCTCTGAAATATTGGTCATTGATCGTATGCACCAGTGATTAAAGTACAGTCATTCAATGATCATCAGCACTTGATTAGCCACTACTGGTGGAAACTTGACATCATTTTTTTCCCTATCTATGAATAAGAGGACCGTCTGTATAATTTTATCATAAATACGCTGTAGTCACTTTAGTTTTTCATGGTATAGCAACTATATTTCATACTACAAGATCAACGTGATTGCAGATGAGCAAAAGCTAAAGAATTAACTTAATCATTCCCAGCTGCGTTTAGCACATGTTAGTGTCAGCCTGCTGAATGTGAGTGTTAACGTTGTCACTACGAGGATGTGATGATGCCAGCAGCTAACAGAGGCTGCTTATACGGTTTAGATAAATGCAACTCTTCATCTGAGTTGAGCCACACAGTGCCTTTTGCATGGCAGAAAACCCTTTCTAAACTACAATATTAAAGTGCATTAAAACATTCTAAAACATATGGGCAAACCATGGGATATAAATTAGGTTAAAGATTCATTTTTGATGGCCCACTCAGCAAAACAGAAACTGTTCAGAACTCTGGAAAAGCAATATTCTGAAAAACAAAGTACAAGTTTATGAAAGAACACTTGAGGGTTGTAATTCAACGAGCAGGCCGGCAAATTTTAAACTGGACCCAGAAGAAAAGCATATTCTGCTGACTTATTAAAGCTATATCAGTAAAATGCAGAATTGCTGCGCCATAGGGATTTAACTTATTGGCTTCATAGTCAGAAATTGTTCTGCAGAAAAGACTTATCAGTTCAAGAGAACAGGTGTCACTCCTAAAATAGCCACTGTAATCACAGCGATTACATCACTGTAATCACATTATTCTCTTCTTTTAAAGTTCAACTTAAACATTTTATCCTCAAATCTGCTACTTAGTACTGTGCAAAGATTAATTTGATACCACAGTGTATTCCCTCAGAGTAATTTGCAACACTGGGATAAAACAAACATTTGTGTGTGTTTTCCATTCAAATGGTGAACAAACTGTGCAATAGTCCCCTTCCCTACACACACACACACACACACTCAGATATTGACAGATCAAAGTCCAAAGCCACACTGGCCTCAATCAATAGGCTACACGTATTCACGAGACAGCACACACATGCACACTGCAGCATCACTAGTGTGTCTTCTTGACCTGTCTTTAACTCTTCCCTTAAAGTGACCGGACAGTCCCTAGGTCAGTCTTTTGATGTGACTCGTACAAAGGCACCAATGAGAGACTGGCGTGATGGCTTTAGTGGGGGCAGTTGAATGTAATGTTTGTGTTGATGGTGAGTTCAGGGGGTGGGGCAGGGGTATCATATCATGCAAGTGCTTGAACTGGTAGGCAGTTGCATTGTGCGAAGGCGGAGGAAGGAATGTGTTGAATGGTGCACACACAGTATGGCCTGTTGTATGCTTATACAGTCTTGGTGAATGGATGGATTAGATGTGCTAAATGGCTTTTAGCATTGTATGTCCTCTGTTTATTGTCATGATACCAACTGCGTATGAGTGTACAGTGTAGGTAGATGCAAATATGGGACTAATAAACTCTAAAGCCATGCGTGACCGCATTGACATTTGAGATGGAGGTAGAGACTGGAGGTAATTAGCTTCGCTCAGCATTAAAGATGGAGGCAGGAATGCAAAGGCTAGCCTGGATTTCTACTAGGGCTGCACCTAACGATTAGTTTTATTATCGGTTTTATTAATCGTTGACTACTGTCTATAAAATGTCAGAAAATGGTGAAAAGGTGTTTCCCAAAGCTCGAGATGTCCTCAAATGTCTTGTTTCAGTTTACTGTCACAGGACAAAAGAGGAAAACTCAAACCGATGATCAAAATAGTCGATTAATTTAATAGTAATTAATTTAATAATAATACCCACAAGTATACCTACTCTTAAGACACATGAATTTCACATGTGCAAAAACACATGGTCCACGTGGGGAACGTGGCTTTGCAATGTGAATGTAAAGACATGAGATGACATGTGAAACCATGTTACAACATGTGATAACATGTTTCCCACATATCACATGCCATTACATGTGATTACAAGTGGATTACATGGGCTTCACAAGTGGAAAACATGGGGAATTTACGTGGTTTCATTCTAAGGGTACTCACACCTCTAAAGCGTACAAAATAATATGCATCTTTAATGGACTAGAGTCTGGGAATATAATGAACCCAGCTGTTGTTGGCCAATTACAGTAAGTTATTTCCTGTAAATACAAGATATTAAAGGTATTTTCTGCAGTTTTTGACCACTATTGCTATAGAGCATTTTTTTTATTTGGCTTGTGTGTATATGTGGGAATGAGTCCCAATGTATGTATTTAAAAAAAAACACGAGGGGACTTTAGAAGTCCTGCTGTTTCACACTGTAACTCACAGAGAAGCGTAGTAATATGCCAACAAAGACAAGGATAATCAAGTTATTAAACAGATACAATAGCGGCAGGAAATAAAATATGTTAAAAGCTGGCTTAGGAAATGTATTATTACTTCATAGAGTTTACTAAGCCTGACTCTTATAACAGGGCCCTGTGATAGATGAGCTTTAAATGTTGGTAGACTTATTTTACATTTGCAGCAACCCGGGCTCCTGGTTCCGGTCTTGCTAAGCTAGGTTAGCCTTTTCTCCACTAAGCTCTGTGTGTCGCGCTCACCTCATGTGACTGGCATCAGTGTTTTTGCCCGCCAGGGCTTCGTGCGGTCATGTGACTGAAAACTATGAATTGGCAGATGTCAAAGTGGTATCGAACCTCTCATCTACTTTCAGCGAAAAAAAAACAGGCAAGTTTATCCTCCATTTAAGAGAAATATGAATCCTACACCACACAACAGTAGGCTACTCTTCTGTATTTGTAGCATGAATTAGGGACAAAGCACTTTTCTGATTCAACATGACAGTTTCCCCAAATGGTTCATAAGGAAATGGTTTTGTGAGAGTGCTGTGGGAGGTCTTGGTGGTCTTGCAGAGAACCACAATTCCACCCAAAGTTCTCAGAACGTTTAGGTTCCGGGAAGGTTCCTTCAGACCGTTTGTTGTCTACGAAGTCAGTTTTTACACAGTTTTTTTGTATGCAACAATAAAACAAACCACAACTTTTAAATAATCAATAAGGCCTGGACACCAGGCCTCGTCACAAGCCCATCTGTCATATGCTTTCTCCTGTAACTCCGTGGTAATGTGTGGACACAACTAAGAAACTAAACTGTATACACACAGCGTTTCAAAACTGGTGACCGAGAATTCAGAAATGTTCAGTGTTGCAAGCCCTACCCCCAAAGTTCCTGAACTATCTGAAAGTACTACCTCCCAAAAAGGCACTTTTGAAGGGTAAAATAAACAAAATTTAGACATTGGTCCTTGTGGTGGAAACACACAGAGTTAGTTCCTGGGGTAAAATCCTGTGGTGGAAAGGCGGCTTTTGACTTCAACTCAATCCGGCTTTGAGATAAAATGCAACATCAAGCCTGGCCTTGGGAGTCAATGTCAGTAAGGTGAATAAATGGGGGAAAATCCCTACAGCTGGGTTCAAAATCACATGGAAGCTATAACATTTTATTACCCTTAGTTTTTAAAATGGCATGATAAACCAGTCTCACATGGGTGTAAAGTACTGGTGTCCACGTATTTACCATAAAGTGTGTATTATTTTCACTCTGTTACTGCCTCTGCCACTTTCTCTCCATCTCTGTGCCTCTTTGTCCCTGGGTTTCTGCACAAACAGTGGGTCAATAGATCTACTTTTATATCTCATTTGCCATGGTAACAAGCAATTCCTGATTACAGTGTTAGTGGAGATGGTAATAACAACCTCTCGATTCTCGCCCTTAAACACACACATTAGTGTCCTGCTCCCACTCGGCACTGCCTCCCTGCTCCTCTCTAAGACAGCCCTTCATTAAATATACAAGGCAGAGCTTTAAATAAACCTGGAGCTGGAGCAGGCTGCCCCTCTGAGGACCGCTGGGGATCTCATGAAAGAGAATAGGCAGCACTTTTGGTAGGACACATACACACACTCATACCTAAACAGCAACACACACCTTGCACTGTGTCATTGTGTCAAGAGCCGTCCGTCTCAGCCCACCAGCTGAAGACGCTGTGTCAGCAAATCTTCAATTCTCAGTTTCTTACAATAGATTTTGTTACTGTATGACTGTAACATCTGCACTTTATACCAGGGTGGGTCTCCACCCCTCTACATTTTTTTCCCCCCGTCTTTCTTTTTTTGTACAGTGGGAACGATGATTACTTATTTATGAGAGAGTGTGGTGAGCTTTAGAGCATAGCCTAATCAGGTTTTTACTTCCTCTTTTCATTATTTTATCATCTTCTTCCTCTATCTCTTATTTCTGCTTTTGTGGCCAGCATACTGCAGTACTTCTCTGTGTCCCTTTTTGAAATACTAAACATTTGGATGTCAACAGTGGCTATTTTATTCTATTGTACTAGCTCATACACCAAGCCATAACATTATGGCCACTGACAAGTGAAGTGGTAATAATGTTGATTATCATATTCCAGTGGCACCTGTCAGTGGGTGGGATCTATTAGGCAGCAAGTGAACATCTAGTCCTCGAAGTTGATGAGTTGGAAGCCGGGGCAACAGTAAGGATCTAAGCGACTTTGACAAGGGTTAAAATTGTGATGGCTAGACGACTAGGTCAGTGCATCTCTAAAACTGCAGGTCTTGTTGGGTCTGCAGTAGTTAGTACCCTACCAAAAGTGGTCTAAAGAAGGACAACTGGATCTCAGTCCAATCACACATCTTACACCTTACATAACATTATTACCACCTGCCTAATATTGTGTAGGTTCCCTTTTTGCCACCAAAATAGCTTTGACCTGCGCCATGGACTCCACTGGACCTCTGAAGGTGTGCTGTGGTTATCTGGCACCAAGACGTTAGCAGCAGATCTTTTAAGTCCTGTAAGTTGTGACGTGGGATCACTTTTGCTTATCCAGCACATCCCACAGATGCTCGATTGGCTTGAGATCCAGTTGCTTCCTTAGACCAGTTTGGGTAGGGTACTAACCACTGCAGACCGGGAACGCCCAACAAGGCCTGCAGTTTTCGAGATGCTCTGACCCAGTTGTCTACCATCACAATTTTGCCCATGTCAAAGTTACTCAGATGCTTAAGTTTTCCCATTTTGCTGCTTCCAACACATCAACTTCAAGGACTAAATGTTCACTTGCTGCCCCACCCACTGACAGGTGCCATTGGAATGTGATCAACATTATTACCACTTCACCTGTCAGTGGTCATAATGTTATGACTGACCAGTGTATTTGGTAGAATCCTGTTTTTAAAGAGACGTATCATCTCCCCTCTTTCAGATGGTCATGTACATCGGCCAGGTGATGAAGGATGTGCTGAAGCTGCCTCGTCCTCTTTCGCCGCCGGTGGTCAAGCTGGAGAAACGTGTTGATGCAGAATACGGGCTGCCTTCCACCCACGCCATGGCTGCCACTGCCATTTCTTTCACATTGTTACTAAGTGCCCCCTCCAGGATACAGGTGAACATCAGTGATAGGGGTGAAAATACACCTACTCTATACTTACTCAAAACTGATAGCTCTATTATCAATCAGGCCGTTACATGTGGAACAAAAGTGCAGTTTTTGGATGCTCATCTCATCTGTAAAACTACTCATAGCGTCCATCGGGAACAAGTCTATGGACGGCTCAAGAAAAGATCATACACTGAATACCAAGGGCTGTTGTTGAACCACTGCAGGGTTAAAAACTCTCCACAATACAGAACTAAAATAAATAGTTAGATTAATTACCTGGACAAGCAACTAGCTACCATTAGCTGTTATTTGTGCTTAGTGGTAACTAGCAAATGTTAGTATACTTAGATAGTGGCTGAACATTATTACCATAAGTGTAAATGTTTTATCGTGTTGAGCATGTTAAGTTGCTTATATATCATTTAGCCCAAAGCACTCTGTTCCTCATTATTGCCTCACAAAAATGCTAGCATGCTATAGACCTCAGTCTTGTTGGTGTTCTATTTTTGCTCAGATATTAACAGTAATTTACACTGCTATGAAAAAACTGTAACTGATTACTAACTGCAAATGATGTACTTCTCGCTGGCTCATTAGCGCAAAAAGACCATGGCCTTTTCTTCTCTGCCTAAGTGGATGTTGAAATGTAATTCTGACACTGGATGCGTCATTAGCAGTACTTTAAAAATGCATTACAGTTTGCAGATTGCTTCAGGTTAGCAGAATACCAGCCTGTGCTTAATTAGTTGAGCCAAATGAGAAGCTGCTCACATACCACAGAGTTAACTATGGACGGCAGCTTTTTTACTTATGTGTGTGGTAAGCCGTGGTGCAATGTAAGTACATGTATGTAGTGTTGTACATCAGTACAAATTTGAGGTACTTCACTTGAGTATTAACATTCTCTGCTACCTTATACTACACTACAATGTACACTACATTGTACTTTTTACTCCCTGCATTTATTTCAAGTAACCTTACATCACTGATTCATTGTGAATATAAAATAAAAATCAACAAATAAATGATGGTGTATTAGTATAGATTAAACTACCTGACAATAGAGTGATTAAAATGAGCCCCACCATTGCCAGCTGCAACAGTAAACATGAACCCACTGATAGATCAATAAGTATAATCCAGTCACATACAGTATATTATTGTAAAATGGGCCATTCTGCGCTTTTAATTTTGGTACTTTAAGTGTATTTTGATGCAAATCTTTTTAGACTTTTACTTTAAGTAAGGATTTGGATACATTTTTTCGTGTTTTTATACAGTTTTTACACTACTTTTACTCAAGTAAAATATGCGAGTAGGAATAGGAGAAGAGGGGAGTGGCACCGCTGTCCATCACAAATTCTTGACTGAGCTGTTGGACAATGGGCAGGGAGGGGCGGAGCCAGCAGTCACCATCAGTCACCATCAGCCACACCCGTCGAGCTGCTGTTTGGTCTTCTGATGGACTCAGCTGAGTCAATGACTGTCAGTCCACATCTCCACCTCCCTCCTCCTCCTGCTCCTGAGTCTTCCCCCCTTTATCTCTCCCACTTGACTGCCAAGTCAATAAAACTCTCAGTGGCTCAATCCTAGACTGTCTTAATCAAGTACTGTGTTTTAATGAAGACCTGAGTGAATGCTCAGTACTTCAGTCTGTAGTTTATGACCACCACTACATCTGTCAAGCTGATTTGTGGTCAGATCATTTCAGCTGTCTCGCTGTCATATTTTCTAGTGCTGTTTTCGACTTCAGAGAATCATCAACAACCAAAGTCACTCATGTACAGTACAGCACTTAACTGTGCCCTGAAATTCCTTAAGGATTCCCCTAAAAGAAAGAACACACATAGCCATAGCCGAGTAGCGGGCTGTTGCAGAGGGTCCTGAATAGCCACAGGGCCTCAGGGCAACTTGCATGGTTCCCGGAGCAGGTCGGAGGTCACGACAGTCAATCACATAGTGACCCCCCTCCTGTCCCTGGCATCCTTTGTGGCCATTCAAAAAACCCTCTCTTCATGAACTACCAGTGAATAGGCTTCCAGCTGCAAAAGACAGGAAAAGACACAGGAAAAAAGGGGAGAGAGGAGGAGAGGGGGCTCAGGAGGGGAGGGTGGAGGAGGTGAATGAATACACAAGGCCTCTCTTCTCACTGTTATTGAAATAGAGGGGGGGGGGGACAAAACCTGCCGGCATAGGTAAAGGAAGGAGGGAACAAGGGGATGGAGAGACAGTAGAGGTATAAAGGAGCAGTGACTTGATGACTGGCAGTACGTCAACCCGGCTGAATGGATAGGTGGCAGAGAGAGGAGTTACATGTCGCCATTAAGAGGATTGACGAATGAATGATTTGATTTAAAACTAACAGGGAAAAGGGGAGGATGGGCTGAGAAGGGTGAAAAAGTACAGGACTATAGAAGAATTTTAGGACGGCTACACAACATTTTACATACGCAGATTTGATCTTTTATCCCTCCATCGGGGAGTGGTGTTTGACATCGTGTGCGCGAGGTATTTGCATATCAGTCACTGTGATCATTGGTGATAAGTGTGTGTTTTTGTCCTTCAGTTCCAGTTCGGGGTGGGTCTGCTGATTGCTGTGACACTATCGTCCTTGGTGTGTCTGAGCCGTCTCTACACAGGCATGCACTCAGTTTTGGTGAGTTAGTCCTTTCCCCTCTCTCGCACACACACACATACTACAGCATAAAACATTCAGGCTCAAGAATGGATTCATAATTCATATCTGTGTCTGGTTAAACTCTCTTGCTGAAGCTTTGATCCAAGATTCTTATTTTAGCCGGCACTTCTTTACGCTTTCTTTTCATTTGAAATCCTTAATGTAGTTGCAATAGTGACCTCACAACTCTTGAAATACGGTAGTGGAAGAATTATTAAGTACTAATACAGCAATGTAAAGTTACTCCAATACAAGTAAAGGTCCTGCAAGAAAAATCCTCAAGTAAAAGTACATAAGTGTAAATGTAATCAAAGTATTTAAGTAGAATTATTATTATACATTATTATACATGACACCAGATTATTAAAAGTGAAGTATCATTATTTTAGCAGCACGCTAATATTGGAGCTGCTAATATCTCATAGACATCTGAAATGTGACACTGATAAGAGTGCTTTTGGCAAGATGTCAGAAGCCAAAAAGGTTGGAACCACTGGTTTAATCTCAAACAATGTTGTATTTTATACAAGTGTGTTGTATGATCCATTGTGTAAGATTTGTCTTTAAAATAACTGGGAACAAAAGCTGTACAATAATCGAAGTATGATTTTAAAAAAAGCATTGAATGGAATTACTCAAGTACCTTGAACTTGTACTCAATACAGTTCTTGTAAGTATAATTCTTCATTTATTGTACTTAATACAGTTCTGGAGTAAATGCACTTACACTGTTGAGATACGTTTTGTCCAGAAATACATAACACTGTATGTATATCTGAGTTTCCAGTGAAATCCTGTTAATCTTATGTTTGTTTTCAGGATGTGATCTGTGGCACCTTGATCTCGGCCATCCTCCTGTTTGTCACCTACCCATACTGGGAGACATTCGATCGCCTCCAGCTCCACAGCCACATCTCCCCAGTTGTTGCAATGGTACTGCCACTCTGCCTAAGCTATACATACCCAGAGCTGGATCATTACAGCACCACACGGGGGGACACAACCACTATCCTCGGAGCAGGAGCCGGGTGCTCAGTAGGATACTGGGTGAACATGCAGCTGGGGCAGACCTTTGAGCCCCAAGGGCCGTTACCTGTACCTCTACCCACACTGACTGCGAATGCGCTGGCACGAGGCACCGCCCGCTTCCTAGTAGGAGTCGCAGCATTGGTTGCGACTCGTCAGGTGGTGAAAACTGTGAGCCTGCACATGTTGTATTCATGGTACAGAGTGCCAAAAAATGACAAGAGTGCCAGGAGGAGGAAAGAGATTGAAGTGCCTTACAAATTTGTCACATATACAGCCGTTGGACTTGTCAATTCAATACTGGTCAATAGACTCTTTATTCTTCTGGGGCTACTATGACCTAATAACAGGACTGATACAAAATGATCTAAACTTGAAAAGGTGTACCTCGTATTTATTTTAATGTGTAAATTCAAATTGCCTGTTTTCGTACAAAAACATTTTCATATGAAAGTATATAAAGAAAAGGCCGAGGAATGATTCACTGGAGTATTTGTGACTGACCTGTACCAGCTGAAACCAAATAAAATATTTTAATCAAATAGTGGTTGTTTTCATGACTTAACTCGGCAACATTTGGATTGTGCCGTAGTTCAGACGACAGCAGTTTCTCATTGCAGTGTTGTTTTTTTCTTATAGGAAAACCTTACCTTGCACCAGACAAGCTCATGCCAGTTACTAAAATCTGATCAAAACCAGTTTAACTGAATCTTACCCATTTATTTTTACCTTCCAAGGAAAATTACTACCAGCAAGCAGGTTGGAACAGGCCATTTGCTACCCCGTTACTGTTGGTGTATGCTTACAACCAGCAATGCAGGGTTGAGCGAGTTAAACTTCCCTTTGCTACAGTATGGTTTGAAGGAATGCCGGAGCACCTGTCAGGCTTCATTTGCAAGACAGCTTTTAATCTGCACTGCTCATTTTCGTATGGGAGCCTGCTGGCTGCAACAATTTCACTTTGAATTGACAGTCGAGCAGAAATGGAAACAAGTCTGTTGTTGATCTAAAAAAAAAAAAAAAGTAAATGTAAGTACTCTTGTCAAAAGTGTAAATGGCTTTATTGGATGTTTGAATGCAAACAGTTTTGTACTTGTATCAAATGATAGTCTTTTTTTAAACAAAGGACCTGAGCTTGGGTTACTGTATTAATGGACATTGGTTGAAAATTGTGTTTCAGACGTCATCTATCTAAAGCCAACACCAGAAAACATTGGATGGTACCATTCGTTTTACTACAGTTTGTATGATTCAGATCTTATTGAAGGCAGCCACATCCACAGACTGAACATATTCCTCAAAGGCGGTGATGGCTTCCTCCAGCAGATCCGTGCCCACTTTGTCATCTTCCACCACACAGCCTATCTGGAGCTTCTTGATGCCATAGCCCACTGGGACCAGCTTGGACTGCCCCCAGAGCAGCCCGTCCATGCTGACGCTACGGACACACTCTTCCAGTTTGGCCATGTCTGTTTCATCGTCCCATGGCTTGACGTCAAGCAGGATGGAAGACTTGGCAATGAGAGCTGGTTTCTTAGACTTCTTGGCGGCATACTCGGCAAGGCGCTGTTCCTTGATTCTAGCCGCCTCCTCACTTTCGGCCTCATCGTCCGAGCCAAATAGGTCAAAGTCGTCGTCGTCGTCAGCATTGGTGTTGTTTGAGGCTGGAGGAGAACACGGGAGAACAAACTGACCCTTAGCTAATGGTAGACTGGCTCTTTCCCACTGGAACGACTTGATGTGGTTGTACCAGCGCAGGAGGTGGGAGAGGTTTGTTGACGGAGCAGCAGGGATGGCATCAAGTACTGCTGTGTCAGCCTGGGATGCCGCAAATCCCTCGATGTAGCTTTTGTCTGCCAGGAAATCATTGAGCGCTTTGAGACCGACTGGTGTGCTCATATCACCAAATATAGTTTGTGTGGAAGCGGGGTGGGAGACCAGAGCCTGCGGAGATTCATGTAGTGTGGGGAACTTGTGCTTGACGACTTCCTGCATAGGGACGTCATGAGTGAGGGGGATTTCAGCAGTGTGGCCACTGGAAGAACCAAGGCAACAAAGCAACAGGTAATGAGTCATTGAGCTTAATTATCATGCACTAGCCCCAAGGCACAAGTATACTAAATTAAGACCTGGCAAGCATGTACAAGCCCACACACAGATGCACACCATTCACGTCAAGAACACAATAGAGTCCTGTTAATGTTTAATTCTTCTGACTTTAGTAAAAACAGCCTCATTACTGATATAAATATCATGCAGCACAGATTGGTCCTTCAGTTTCTTTGATATATTTTGTAGCAGTCTTCCACCACATATGCCAACACACTAACATTAATTCAACTGTTATGCTTCAATTCAACCTGAGAATATAAAACCATGCATTTTCTGAGTATGGGTTTAAGAAAGAGAAATCACAGGAAGGGCTCGATGTCGATCTCAAAGGCTGAGCAGGGCATGGTCAGCTCAAAGCGGTTGATGACATCAGGGTGGAGGACCCCAAGGCGTCCCACGCTCTTTCCCTGGACAAAGATCTCTGCGCAGCGACCGGGGAAGAAAGTGGAATCTGAGGGGAAAGAAAAAAGAAAACAGGAAACCACACAAATAAAAAAATTATTTAAGTGAGAAGACAAATGGATGTATGGATCAGCTAGGTATTAGCAGAGACTTGTTTTTGATCTTGATTCCCTCCTCCATCAACAATTATCACCCCCTTGTTCATTTGGAAAGTACCCTTAAAACCTATTCATGGTGTTATAATGTGACAATCCAGTCAAACAATAATATGCCATCCGTTTGGTCAGGGAGTTTCATGTTTATGCAACTTCTTCACAATTACCTACAGACAAGGAATGTTATGACGTATCCTTGGTGTCAAGTGCTCAGGTAAAGTTTGTGGTGTTTAGAAATGCAAACAAGGACACTTAGATGGACAGGATAGAAGCTGGATCATTATTGTTTAATATAAATCACTGAAAGAGCCATGAAACAAACATCTTTATGTGGAAATGTCAGTGTCGTATTTTAGAGCATCCACCTCCAGAGGCAACTTGGCCTCAACTGGACTTTCATTGTTTCACTGTCATTTTACACATAGATTTCTCTGTCTGAATAAACTCTGAGGGTCCGGTGTGTCAGTCGACACCAGGAGCAAAGGTCACTGAGACAAATGCCTCGTTCCAGATGGAACAAAATGCCTCAAATCAATAGTGAGATGAAAACACTCTTGTAATATGAGAAGCATTTGCTCACTTTGTTCAAAATACTGACATGCAAACAGATAGACAGACTTGTCAGATTTAACAAGATACAGGAGTTGCTATGACAACAGCCCCACACGCAGAGACATGGCATTCTCCCATAGTGCACCGCTTCTTCCCACGCTGCCTTGCTAATGGGTTCCAGAGCCCACTGCTTAGATGTTCACTCATCACTACGGACAAAGGCTTACAAAACACATGGACTGACCGTGTGAGTGTGTGTTTGTGTGTTTGTGTGAGAGCAGGAAACTACAGTGGGGAATTTCTACCATTTATTTCAGTTGCCTGTTCTGTCTGTTAAGTGTATTAAATTGGTGGAATGTGCTTGCGTCGGCTCACACGTCATGTACTTGTGCCATGAGCGGGATGCCATGGCAACTATATAAATAGCTCTGGTACATCTTAAATAACCAATCAGTCAATGAATATCCTACACTTGAGCCAGGCCACTTTCCGCCCACTCTCCTCCAACTTTCAACGGAAACAGACAGACAGACGGATGCATCAGGGAGCCAAAATAACTGGCTGATGTTGTTAGTATATTGCCAAAGATTCTATTATCTTTTTAGACGACTGGATAAAGAAATCACACAGCTTCCTGTTGGATATAGGAAAACTCTCACTGAAACGAATGCCCCCTCCTACCTCCTGCTAAGACACAATGACAAATGCTTTCTAGTATTTAATGACTAAGAGATGACTGGTGTCTGAATGTTTTGTTGTAAGCCCTTGTTTACAATTCTCTGCCCTTTTCCAACCTTCTGACAGCAATACGTTTTTGAGAAAGAAAAAAACAAAAACAAAGCAATATTATGCTCATGAAAGATGGGAACAAGACAAGATCAATCGAAGGAGAAAAGTAACAGGTTGTTAAACATTAAGGCTGGCAGTATGATATATTTATGTTACTATAAACAAGTCCAGACCAACTGTGTTAGTTTGTCAATAGTCAAACTCAGGCCCTCGCCAATCTGTTTATATTCAGGACAGGACAATGCTTACTTTTTTTTAAGACTTCATTTTCTACAAAAGACTGGGAATTGTAGTTCTAAGCAAGTGCCATGCAGCATAACAGCAGTGGATAGATACATTTCAATTATTTCATCAAATAAATTACAGTATCCATGTCCAGTGCAATGAAGGAAAATGCCATCCATAATGACAGTGTGGGTTACTGATTGTGACAACAATGAAGAGCTATTGCACACAGAAGTCATCTATAGGCTTCAGTTACATACTTGGCAATGGTTGATAGTAGCAAGAATACTGCCAATACAAAATAAAGAATACTGCTGATGTTTCTCTGTGCACACTAACACAGTGTATACAGAATTTGTAAGGCACATAGTAGGCTCAAAGAAGAAGCAAGGAATACAAACTGTGAAGGATGTTTACAACAGACAGTTTCCACTGGTCACCTTTGTTTTCTCTGAACCCAAAGATTAGCTGTGGGTTTGGTTTAAACATATCATCTTCTAACTGCTCTCGTTTCTTGGCCCTGTTTGACCTATTATTGTTGTTATAGCCACCCTCACAGATCTCAGCAGTTACTTATACCATGTTGTTATTACTTCTGCCTAGGAGGTAATGTAATCGCCTGCCTTTGTTTGTTGGTTTGCCTGTCAGCAGGATTACAAAACAACTACTGCACCAATTTTCACAAGACTTGGTAGGGTATGGGCCAAGGGCGAACCCATTATATTTTGGAGCAGATCCATATAAAAGGGGTGGAGATTTCAAGGAGTTCAATTTAAGACTTTAAGACATTTTTATGCCCATTATGAATGCAATTTCAGTCTGATTTCCTATCTTGTTTCGCTGAGGTATGACTTGGTTGATGCTCCCGATGTGAATACAGAACAATACTGAGTGATGGCGCATGGTGTTCCTAGTGGCTTTTTACAGCAGCTACATTTAAAAATGTTTTTTTACCTACTCATGCAACTCTAATGCCCATGATGCAATGCTCTCTGTGAAAAAGGTCTAATGTGTGCTACATACATCTAAACAATGCTCCACTGCAGGTTCAGTCCAAAAAACACCAGTGCTCACCACCAAGAGGACATACGGGCTGAACACTCAGGGTCAATTACTGAACAAAGGAGAGTCATGTGACCACGGTTACTTTCCTGGCAAAGGGTGTGTGGGCTGAGACCTTGCATTGGACACAGTTGTTAAGTGAAACAGCAGCATCTGTCTCTTAAGTAGACTACTTTTTTTTTTGACCTGTTATTTCATCTTTCTTTTCTCAGTGAGTGGAGGAAACTCAGCTGACATGTATTCCCTCAGTGGGAGCTTCAGCCACTCACTTTAAGCTGTGCTGCGACTAATGTTGGCTCAGCTGTAGTGCTGTTTTACCCTGGTGATGGACACATCCTGACGTGTGTTAGCCAGGTGAGCTCTTAGACCGGGCCATGACCTTGTAATGGGGTTAAGGACACACTGACATATGTGGAGGGATTAGGCTAATGGTGCATAGCGTGGAGGAAAAAAAAAAAGGGAAAAAAAAGGAGAAACTGTATGCATGTGCATGCAGCAAGCTTGTGCATTAGTGCACACTGTGAAAGCATGTCCATTTCAGCTCCCTTTTAAGTGTGCGCGCATGTGCCTGTCAGATGGACAGTCTTAAGCACCCGTGGGTGGGTGTTGTATGTGCCAGTCTGTCTCAGTGCTCAGCACTGCAGTGGGTGACGTGACTCCCGTGCACTCACCCACACTGCAGACTTGACACACTCTCATACCTTTTCTTGCTTACGCCTCCAGCCGTCGCCCCACTGCTCTGCTGTCACCCCCCCCCCCACTCCTCTCTTTTTCTGCACTCTCTAGTCACATCACTCCAATCCAATATCCCTCTATCCTCTTGAGCTCCCATGTCTACCGTCCCCTCTCCTCATTGCTCTCATTCACTGATACTTGAGCCCATTGATTTGCAGTCTGAATGGGCCAGCAGAGCCAGAGTAGGTATGCAGTGTGACCTTGGAGCATGCAGGACAAGGATAGAATTGGGGGGGGTGTGGGTGCTGGACTGCTAGATAGGATGAGTCAACCTAAATGAGCTCATCTGAAAATATGATGTATCATTTTTATTTTATTTTTTTAACAGTAGGGGGTGGGAGTGACAGTAGGCTATTATTGATGTATGATTCTTACTGATAAGAATAATGATAAATAAAGGGTAAATCAAGTGCTTTATAAATGCAGTTGTTACTGACCAAGGAATGAAAACAGAATAGTAATTCAATTTTCATTTCAAAATCCACAAATAAAAAAGGTATTTTTCATTTTCCTTGTCAGAAAGAGCAGACACACCATTTATAAAGCTCTCGATTTTCTGTCTAAAACAGGAAGTAAAATATTTGTATTCAACTTATTTTCTATCAGCAATAAAGTGTGCTACTATTGATGCATTTAATAGCATCTTTCTCTCACTCTGTGGTGCTGAAAGATGCACAGCAGGCAACAGCAGCTACTTATCATGTTTTTCCTATTATTCATATTTTTATTAATTGGAATAATAATAATAATCTCAAAGGTTCACTCAAGTGCCTTGTAAAGGTTCTGTCATTTCTGACAGCAAAGAAGTGAGGAAGTTGAGCCTCCCCCGAAAGCCATGGCATAGCTCACACTCTGAAGTATAGGAGTAAGTATGGAAAGAGGGATGAGTGATCGAGAAAACTATAACTCCAAACATGATTGAGTCTCTCTGGGAAAACACATACTGATTGGCCTGTGCTATACTCTAATCGACCCTTTCTGATTACTGATTTCATAGGAACAGATCAGCCGTATCAGAAAGATGAATCCTCACTTAGTCATAGTTTCATTTCCTATTTAACAGAACATTAAAGTCATCACATTGTATTTCCCCCCTAATGCAAATCCACAGTGACTATTATTGTGCCAGTCACATGTCACTTCAGGTAAATGTTGTTTAATGGATTGACGTGCTCTTCCAGTGTTCAAAACAGCCTTTCAGTGCAAGATTCTTTTGACATGAAATTGTGATGCAACAGGACTGACCTAGCCATTTCATTTGTGATGACTTAAGAGAGAAAACCTTTGAAAATTTGCACACTTGCCTTGATGCATTTCATCATTACTGACACAGTGATGTAGGCTGAAGTAAGTTTTTGGCCCATATAAGACATAAACCACTGATGATGACAAATCATGACAGGACCTTTGCACGTTAAGGCTGCTAAAGTTCCCTCACTGTCATAGTTATTCAGATTTGTGAGGTCAAAGTAATGCATTTTCCCACAGATGTTTGATTCCATTCATTTTCTTAAAGTTTGTAAAGTTGGCATGCAAACGCAAAACACACCTGTTTGTCCTTATCTGGCTTGTGTCAGCTGAAAACTGACTAAATGTATTACTGTACATAGAAAACTGTCTGACAATCACTGCTATCATTGTGTTCTATCACCATTTGTGTACTTCCATGATTTCCCCAAAGAAATCATTAATTTGTCTTTTATCACCCATTTAGACTAAAGCACCTTAAAACGCTGATATTCTGTCTGTCAAAAACCATGTATAGCTGCAGTGATGGTATGACTTTTCTAATATTTTCTATCACTACAGGCATTGTCATGGTGGTGCATATGGGGCAGACGTAGATTAAGTTGTTTTAAAGTGTGCTTTTTATCATTACATTTGTAATCTTGTTTTAAAGATATAGAATAATTCAGCAACTTACAACGACTGGACCATTATTTCGTAAGCTTCAGAAATAATGGTTCCCTGCTGATGATGTTAGGAACAGTTTTGATAATAAGCTGCATTTGTCTACCTTGTGAAAGAGAGAGATGATTCCTGATCATACAAGCAGATAGATTAGGACAAGAGGGGAGGTGTACACTACATGTTTTTTTCATTTTGTGTGTTCTGTCCACTTTGATTTAGAAAGTGGACAGGTTTGGGGTGATTAAGCTGCTGTGTTAAAAGTCTGATGGTATTTGATTTACTAATTGTATGGCCCATATAGATGAGCGCTGTAGGTCTATCTAAAATAGCAACCCATGTTGCAAATACATTTCAAGGCACTGGCATTTGAGGCACAAATTCCGCAAAATGTGAAAGAAGCCGAGTGCATGACACATTGGTAACAAACAATGCACAGCTCCAGTTAGTCATCGTCTGGATTTACATAATCTCAACAAAATCTGCCTTTTAATCTCACGTGACACACTGGGATTTTCTGTTCCATGTATAAATCCAGTCTTAAGATATTTATCACCAAAGCTAGTACTCAAGTACTAATGCATTGCTACAGACCTGGCTGTCGGATCCCATTCCCCTCCCTCCAAAAGGTTCTCACCGTCTGCAGCCTGAATGTGGTAGCCATCGCCACAAGCTGACTTCACCTCCAGCAGCTGCATGGTTCGGTCCAGCAGGCCGTGGATCACCTCAAAGCCCGGGCTCTTGTTGTAGTAAACAGCACAGAAACGCCGGATGTTCCTCGCTCCGACATCTGGTTGGGTGGGATGAGGGGAAGGGGGTGTGTTAGGAGCATCAACAGTAGGGCTATTCCAATGACTTAATGATATATGAATATTATACAATGTGTTATATTCTTCCAGTATACTCCATTTACATTCGAATGGCAAAATTAATTGAGACTACATTGGTTGTCTACAGTAAGTGCTTAAACTGTACATACTATGACACTGTAGTAATAATCCTCAAAATGGAAAATCTAAAATGACATTTCATCTCTTTATTTAATCCAAGAAAGAAAAAAAGCACATTTAGCTTCAAAACTGCATAACGACACCATCATCAGCTTCTTTCCAAACAATTCAGCACAGCCACTGTATCTATGTGTGTTGTGTTATGTAAGACTGAATGATTTTTCTCCATCACTTCACACATTCTCACACCTACCTTTGGTGTCATCCTTCAGCACCACGTCAGATATCTCAAACAGTTTGAGAGGAAGGGGCATCTTCCTGTTGGCTGCTATGGTTTTCAGCAGACCTGGCAGCAAGGTGGTGCGCGCCACCTGGTGGAAGAAAATCAATAATGAGGTTAGAAACATGATTACAAACAGTCAGAGTGATGAGAGCGCCCTCTTCTGGAAAATTATCTCTACAACTTTTGTGATTGTTCACTTCTCACAAATATAGTTTCTTGATTCAGTGTCAGCATAATCAACACAACTTTTTACTTGTTTCAAGAAAAAGCACAGAAAACGCTCGATCAGAACAGGCCTTCTTAAGATTCAGATCCTTCATTTTCTGTTACCTGGAACTCAGCTGTTTTGGGGTTGGAAATGTGAACTGCCCTGGTTTCTGAGATCTTCTTCCCAAGCTTGTCTGCGATATCTTCTTGAGAGCACTACAAGAAGAGAGCAAACAGACTGCTTTGAGCCTCTCCAAGGGAAAACTCAATAAATAGTTGTTGTGCCTCTTCAGGTCTGTTTCTTACCAGGGCAAAGTTTAAGGCCTCTGTGAACCCAGCAGCTGCCAGGTCTTGTCTCAACAGCTCTGTCAGTTTATTGAGTGGGAACTGTAAACATACACAGTTAATACACAGGAAGACATAGTTTTTAATATGATATCTGTATTTGACATAGTCACATCAAACATGCACAAAGAGCAGAAAACGTGGGTACCTGATTGGCTACGGTGTAGGTACGTGGTTTAGTGCGGGTAATGTTGTTGAAACCGTAAGCCATGGCAGCATCCTCCATGATATCACAGGCATGGATGACATCGGAGCGTGTCGGCGGGATCTCTACCTCAATCTCATCCCCAACACCCGTAGCCTGGGAGCGTAGGCACATCCGGGTCAGCAGCTGGGCAATGTTTTCTGTCGACTCACTGCCAGGAGGTACAAAGTGATTGATCAAGTTGCTGTTTAAGTGGCAGCTATGAAAATGTGTGCGAGGAGACAAAAGACACCGAGACTGACCCTCCTCATGAGAAGCCATTATTTACCAAGCAGACAATCTACTCTTTAAGTTTGTACTTTTTAGGTCAAGTTCCACACAACTTACTTGATGCCCACTTTGCGATTGATGAACTCGCTGGACAGCTTCTCTTTCCTGTATGCCAGCTCCTAAAGTCAGTGCAAACAGGACATTTAATTGAATAGCAAGTAGAGTACAAGATTATTAAGGCAGAGCAAGTATATCTCTATGCTTTTCAATAACAAGGCAAGATTCAACATTCAAACTACATTAAAACATTGAATAACATATTAAGCAATGGTAGTTAATACAGTACTGGGTAAGTGCAGGTCCTGCCATCTGGGTACACCACCTCAGCCTCCTCTACCCTGAAAAGCAGAGCAAAACATCAGCAGCAGCCAAACTATATTATTGTTGTTACTGTAGTAGCTCAGTCTAATTGCAGTCTTTTTAAAATATCACCGCACTGTAAAATTACATAATTTAGTTGTTCTGTTCTGTCTAAACACAGTCAGTATTAAAGATGTGACTTACGTGAAAGGCTGTGAGCAATACTCGCTGAACATGGTGACCATCATATCCAACACAACCTTGGCCTGGTGGGAACATGGTTATGTTTTAGTGGCTTTTTAACCGCAATACTGTTTGAACAGCATAGTATGATGAGAGATATATTGTTTGTTTTTAGATTATACCTTGGTCAGGTCTGTAGCCGTGCACTCGATGAAGACATTCTTTGTCTTCAGGGAGATTTTTGTATGGTCCCCTAAAATGTTAACCAGGTGTGACATTACATTAAAAAAAAAGAAAACCAGATGGCTACTTTTGCCAGCAGATTCCTGACATTTCTCTTGTATGTTTTCAAACACATAATGTTAGAGAAGCGGGATAAAACATATACGTACATACAGTATGTTGTAACAGACAGACAAACCAGACATAAAAAGACAAAGACAACGCAACTGACCGTTGATGATAGGAGGCATAGACAGGACAATGCCATTGCTGTCATAGATGACAGGATACACAGGCTTGTCTTCAATAATGTGAAGATAATGTTTCAGGTGACTGTCGCTCTGTTTCAGACAGAAAGCAATACGGAGTTAGTACCCCTGAAAAAGAAAAGCTGGTCATCTGACTGGCATTCAGTTAGTCTGTCATTTACCTTGTAGAGGCTCATGAGCTGTGTGGCAGTGTACTCTTTGGCCTGGTTGAGCGGTTTGAAACTGATGTCTCCAGGAGGTTTGGCTGTGTATGTGAACGGACCAGAGATGGTGTCCATGTCATGGGTTCCAATCGCCACCAGGCTCCTCTTTCTATAAAGAGACAGTTAGCAAATGAATACAGTACTTTTTTTTTTTTTTTAAAGTTAAAAATAAATGTGTTTTGCTACAGTGCAAGCCGAAACTGATAATGTGGCTTGGCATTTATCAGATGTCTACACTACAACTGTCAAATTCATTGTAATAAAAGGAATACAATACAGTCATCCAACACAACAGTGTGACTCTTCCATGTTTTATTGCCTTATAATTAATAATAGGCTTTCATGACATGCATTTTTAAGCATAACTGGCTTCAGTAGAATTACTGTTCCTTTGAAAATAATGGCGAGCAGTTCAAAATGCGTTTTTTTGGACAGGGACATAAATATATTATGGAAACAGATGCTAAGTGTAATTGGACACAACATTTCTTCAGTGATTACACTATAAGCTGCACCTACGCAAATACCAGATTAGTGGCTGCACAGACAAAAAAATCTTGTTAGTTTCATGCATGACAGACTCTAGATTTAAGAGGTAATGCAAAATGCAGTCAGCAGCACCACTGAGAAGCAGGAGTAAAACCTCTTTGAGGTGAGACAAGATCGTTTACTGTATGCGTGTGGCTCAGAAATCAATAGGATGCAGTAGTGTCTGTATGATGCTTCCACCAAAGATGGTAGTTCAAAGGATGTTTCCAACTAAGTGCTGGAAAAAAGATTCAGGTTTCTCAGGTTGCAAAAAGTATGGAGCAACTACTATCAATGAAAAAAAACCACTTAAAGGCTAAGTGGGCTCTACCTGTGACCCAACTGTAAAAAAAAAAAAAAAAAAAAAAAAAAATATACCGAAGTCCAGATGCATTTTTAACTAAACAAACACTGAACAAAAGGACTGACAAGCAAAGATTGTACTGGAATAAATAAAACCAGACATGATAGACACAACCCTACTCTCTCACCCTGCCTCCCGCCACAGAAGTGAACAGATAAAATAATGTGAAACCACACAACTTGACCAAAAGTGACTGTGACCAAAAGAAAGTGTGCAGCCCAAAAGAATAACAAACAGCCCAGGTAACACATTTTAGCTTCTGCAAGATAGGTTTACCTAATAAGGTTGCTAGTAACTGCACATAAAACAGGTTAAGCCAATACTATACATGGGAAGAAAACACTTCCCTAGCATTTTGTTCTGAGTAATACCAATTAGCAAGGAAATATAGAGTATGCAGGTGCAGTTACTATAACAGCTGGTCTGACCTGCAGATGTTCTGGTGGAGTTTCTCCTGCAGCTCAATGAAGCTGTCGTAGCGCTCCTGTGTAAAAGTGATATTCCTCAACACTGCTGCGACAGCATGGGGTCGAACTGCTGCCGTCTGGACAGAGCAGAAAAAAAATGCCACAATTACACACCATCATGTACAGACTAGAAAAAAAAAGTTTCCCGTGTGAAAGGTATCCACTCACCTCCTTAGTGATGATCAGCCTCTGAGGCTCCCCATTTACTGGACTGACACGTCTGTAACGCGGGGCTTCCAACCTGGAATAACAAGATAATACCTGTGGCTACAGTAGTACAAATCTGCATGCCTCTTCTTCAGTAATGGAGAACCATATTCAGACTAAATACAGGCCGGGGTTATTACCGTTAGCAAATAACTAGAAGTGAAAAACAAACATTTGAAAAACTAGACAAAAATGTATACAATGAACAACAAAACATGAACGAAATCAAACTACTACTCACTTATTCTTGAAGACCTGCAATCCACGGACCAACCCCTCAAGGCAAAGTAGGTCGTAGCGGTTAGCTGGTACATCAATTTTGTACAGAATCACATCAGAAGCTCCTGATGCTTTGGAGTCACCCTGTTCTTTGCTGATTATCTCCTTCTCCGAGGTCTTAAGGGGTCAGAGCAGAGGGTACACTAGTTTCATATAGCACAAATACACCTCTGGACGTCTGAGCTTATCAAACACGATTATAACTGCACTAACATGTCAAACAGCACACCATGAATGAAACACGACACGAGAGGACACAAAGTGTTGGATTTCATTGAAATTATTTACTCACGATTTCATCCAGCTCCAGCCCAAATTCAAAGCACAGTTCATCAAACTCCTCATCAGCTAAAACAAAAGGCAAACAGCCATTATTGAAACACGTTTTAAAATATATACGTTTTAATCTCGGCGTGAAGTAACGTTTACGTCTGTCACTAACTAACGCTCCTGTTCAGGTTTAAATGACAGGATGAATGGAATGATGCAATCACGTTGACATCCCCTCTAGAGATGTCAGTGCACTCACTTCACGTACTGTTTAGTGACCACAAAAATGAGCAAAATAAGCTGAATTCAAAGTAAGTATCGGGCCTGAAACAATAATTAACTAATTTTTTTCACTTAAGGCAAATAGACAGCGTTTGGTAAAGTTAGCTACTCGTGAGCAGCTGCTAGCAGGCTACCAAGTTCAGACAACTCTGTCTTCTTCTGTCTTTTAGCGCAAGAACAAGACTTGGTAATAAGACAGGCCATTTGTCCGTTATATAAACTTAATGTAAATTTGACTCACTGTATGTTTTGCCCAACGCTTTGAAGAGAAGATCCCTTTTTATTCCGACAGTCGGCATGTTGCCTGCTAATCCTCCTTAGCCCAGCGAAAAAGGACCCCACCAGCCGACTGTAGCTGTCTGGAGCGTTGCCTGAGTGAAACCAGGCTTTGAGGTCTTTTCAACATTTTGGATTAGAACGTTTGTTTGTTTGTTTGTTTGTTTGTTTCTTTCTTTCTTTCTTTCTTTCTTTCTTTCTTTGACGTGTCAGATATTGTATGCAACAAATTAAATCTGAAAAGAAGCCTCTTGTCACTAAACCACAGATATAAGAACCACTGATATATACGTTTTATTTTTTTCCAGAGGTTAAGTAATATTATTTTAAAACCCTGGTGTAATTGGCCTATTAGGCGAAAAAAGCAATGACCATTAAAATTAAGTAATGTGAAATGTGTTCATTTATCTACTTTTTTGTTGGGATACCTTTAATCTAATATGAGACTATACAGTTTTATATAATTATTAAAATGTATTGTAATTATGAAAATGTGTATTTCATAATCATTTTAACAAGCACAAAGCTAGTGTAGCAAATACATTGTGTAACATGCATCCAATTAATATTTGTTGGCCTGAGGAGCTTTTGTTAGCCACACAGTGGAATGTTTTGTGTCAAGCCCACGGACATTGCTGTTATTTTACAGCACATCTAAAAGTTGCCTAGAAACCATTTTTTCAAGGACTTGAGACAGATCTGCAGGGACATAAAATAAGAAGTGTAACAGATGGTACATATGCTCTAAATAGCAATGATGATTTTTTTTTAAAAAGCATAAAAGATAACATCCAGGGATTTCCATTACGAGTGTGGTGAAAAGCATAATCCTAAATTTAATATGCGGATAGTTCTATTTATGCTTATAGGTGTCAGCCAAATGGGAAAAAATATCTTAGGATTTTTCCGAGACTGATCCATTCCAATCCGGAGATGATGGATTAACCATATCCACCCATTAGTCAGATGATGGAGTAGTGGAAGTAGTGGATTATTACCCTGATGTGAAAGAAGAGTGGGCAGCAAGCCTCATTTCAGTTTTATTTTTTACAGTAACAAGTCAATCAGCCATCTGCTTGTCTATGTGCTGCCACTGTATGACACTGCAAGAGTGAGTCATCCCACTGTCAGTGATGCACACACACCCACATGCACACATTTTCATCAGTCCATGTTCCCCGAGGTCTATGACAATGCAACAGTCAACGCTAAAGAAGAGCATCATTTTTTACAGAAAATATCAATTTCATAGAATTGCATAAGAAATTACAGATATTACACATCAGATAAACTCCTTACACTGTGGAAATTCCACAGAACGTTAATTGCTATTCGATAGGATGTCAAATTCTCAAATTAGCATATTGTCTTAGAAGACCTGGGTGATAAATCTGCCTCCTGCACTCCACAACAGTGTTTGTAACGCAGATATATACTGTAATAAACTGTGGGGGAAAAGGAGATGTACAGTTCAACAACTGCCCCTTGTGTCACAGACATCTGCATTAAAACAATGCAAGTGTTTTGACAGTTGGGTGCTCCCGCTGTGCTGCATGTGCATGTGTTTGTGTGCGAATGTGTGTGTGTGTTTTCTGAACATTAAATGTAGATTAAGAAAAAATGGATGTGTACTGGTTGTGCATTTAACTCCAATACATGTATTAGTGACACTGCAGATTCATGTTATTAATATAAAATAAAAGGCAACACATAAATGAAGGTGTGTTATGAATGAATGAATGAATGAATGATTAACTACCAAATATTAGGCTGACACTGATTAAAATGAGCCCCATCATTACCAACATATAACAAAGCACGCAGTACTTTTGTACTTTTACATGAGGTTTTACTCTAAGTACTTCCTCCACTGCATGTGGTTCAAAGGCAAAACGAAATACCTCAAACAATGTCAAAGTATCCAGAAAACACACACTCGTTCCACTTTGGCAAACACTGGACGGCCTCATGCGGTGGATGCTGACAACATACTAATTACATCCCAAAAAAAAAGGAGAATTTAGGCCTACAAATGTCAGAGAATTGCTGTAAACTTGTATCATCCCTCACAGGTGCAGTCACCTGCTCCTCAGGGCGCATCGCACAAGCTCGTGTCATTTGACGATGCCCTATCAACATCCTACTTCTCCACCTGATATAAGTGACAGCTTTTTTACTGTTTCCCCTGAAATAGGTCAGGACCACAGCGTGCAGTGTGTGCGTGTGAGGGAGAGGAGTGCGCGCGAAGCCTCCGGCTCCTCGTGACCGTCAGTAACCCGTACAGTAACCTCGACCCTCCCTGCATCTCGGTCCGGCCCCCAGCACGCGCCACCTTCGCGAGTCCAATCATAACGCAGAGAATGCCTGAACCCCCCCTCC
>JAPQRN010000006.1:6129163-6141769 GCA_037367275.1 Coranthus polyacanthus | reverse complement strand
CTAAACTAAACTAAACTAAACTAAACTAAACTAAACTAAACTAAACTAAGCTAAGCTAAACTAAACTAAACTAAACTGTCTCCTGGGTTTGACTTCTCTTCACCCAGGGATTCGCAGGCGGAGCTGGTACCTTCACCTGTTCTCTGTCCTCCGTCCTGTTGCCCTCAGTCCCTGTGTGTGGACACGGCTGTGTTTGGTACGGCGTCGGCAGTCATGCGGACAGCGATCCAGTCTGTTATGGATGGATGGATGGATGGATGGATGGATGGATGGATGGATTCATTTTCTGTTTTGATTTCGTGTTATGCACACAAAATGCTCAACCCTCATAGGTTTACAAGATGCCGAAAGAAAACTTTTCATTACATTCATATCATTATAAGATTACAGGTTATCTAACAGCTTGGTCTTAATATCTGGCCATCTGCCCCAAACTTGCCATTTCAAGTCTGCTACAGAAAAAAAGATTTCTTCCCCAAAGCACCTCTCCTGTTTTTCATAATCATTCAGCCAAAAAAACTATTTAAATGGAAGACATTTTACTAAAGTGCATCCCTTATGTCTTCGTAGATAGGAGAGATTAACCTCACTTTCAATTTCCCTTAGCTCACACAACAAACAAATGCAAAAGGTATAAAATATAACAGTGCTTAGAATCATTATCTCCTGCTGACAGTTTGTTGATCTTAGTCTAAATTCCACTGACATGCTGAGGGTTACAGAGGACAAAGAGCAGAGAGAAGGATGATGGTTTAAAGAAAAGGGAAACTGAAAGGAGACAGACACTGGTATTTGTCCAAAAAGGAGAAGGTGTAGGAAAAACGGTGAAACTGTGGCTGTTTGCTGTCAAATTGCTTTAAGTAAACATCCAAGATTATCCAGACACATGAATTTACAAAATGAACTTGCAGTTTTGTTACTTCCTCATCTGGTGTGAACTCATAACCCTCCAAGGCAGTGTTATCTGTACGTGTGGGATTATGTATGGTGCCTGCATTAGACAGGAGTTAACCGACTTTAACAGGTAGTTACATTACCTCTGAATTGCACCACTAATCCCAAAAGCCTGATCCCTATAATCCATTTAAACCTCACTGGTGAAACACTTGTTACAGCAAGAGAACATGCCATAGCTGTTTAATTTTAAAAAAACCTATTGTTTCCACCATTTCACAGCAGTATAGTCTATAGTCTGTGTGCTTTTGTCTTTATTTATGTGCACAGCTCTTTGTTAACCATTAGGTGCCACTATAACCCCACTAATACATGTGCAGAAAGCTCATGATTATGAGTGCTTTATGCAGTCAGCGCCTTAGTTTTGAAGAAATCCAGAAGTGTGTTTATAATTTTTCTACGAGTGAAGGATATGAAATGTTGTTGGTTGAGAATTACAAGGAAGAGGAAGTAGTTCTTTTTGATAATGTGAATTGTAAAGTGAACTGATTCTTCCCTTCCTGTGACATTTTAGTATGAAACCAGCCAACATGTGACCGTGGGATTGTGTTCCTGTGGTTAAATATCCCCACCAACACATAATAAAATGGAAAAAACCTGTAATCTGTGCACTGTGTGCATATTTAACGTGATTTTCTTTTTTTTCTTTTTGAACATTGTAGATCTGCCACATGCATCCTCCCTTTACTTACTTTTCTCTCTCTGCTTACTTTCCCCTTATCGCTCCCAAAGTTTCACTGTACTTCTCTTCCTTTTCTCTCTCTGTCTCTCTCCCCCTGCAGGTGGTTCTTGGTGAGTACCGCTGGCTCTCCTATGAGGAGACCCTCAGAGCAGCATCCCAGCTGGGCAGTGGCTTGGCCTCACTGGGCCAGAGACCAAAAACCAACATTGCCATCTTCTGTGAGACACGGGCTGAGTGGATAATAGCTGCCCAGGCCTGCTTCATGTACAACTTCCCATGTAAGTCAAGGATATCTGACATAGAAATACATAAAATGTATCAACAATATAAGCACAGATTATGGCTGATTTCACCTCTTTTGAGATGTCTTATCTGACTAATCTTGCTTCAGACGTTGAAGTGGTGGTATGTAAGAACAATTACTCAAGTACTGTACAAAATTGAGATACATGTACTTTATTTCCATTTTTGCTATTTCATACTTCTACTCCACTATACCGCACTGCTAAATATTGTACTTTTTACTCAATTACATTTGCCTGACAGCTTTAGTTACTAGTTACTTTTAAGATGAAGATTTTACAGATAGCAGTGTGTAGTCAGGGTCATAATTCAGATGTCTATGAGTTGTTAACAACGCAACCAAATAATGATTTTTCCCTCCAAACTTCTAACATGTTTTTATTTCAATAAATGTTCAACTCAAAAATAGAGGTTAAATTAAAAGGTCCAAAGACTGAAAATAGATTTTTGTATCAGAACTTGTTTTTATCTTCGTTCCTCTCCCATTAGTCGCCTCATGATCCCTCAGATTTATCTGGTGTCCCTGTATATAAAACTGGATATAAAGTAGTTCAAACTAATTCCACCTCCAGTAGCTCCAACAGTAACATGTTGCAGCAACACTGATGCTTCAGCATCAATAATCTAATATATACAATAATATATCAGTCAGAGGGACCAAACCAGTACTTTTTACTTCATTACTTTAACTACATTTTGCTGCTAATTCTCATCTATTTTTATCTAAGTACTGCATGAAAAACAGCTTTTACCAAAGTAGTTTATTTTTGGTTTTTTTTTTACGTTTACTTGTAAGGGAGTATTTCAAATTGCTGTGTGTTACTTAAAGGATCTGAATATATCTTCCACCACTGCACTTAGGCAGCTGATAATGAAGCTGGTAATAGATTTCAGTTTATTATGAACTCTGTATGAATTTATTCTGACATCAAATGTTCAGCACTGGCCTTTACTTAAGCTGATTTAGAAAATGGTAAAAAGAAAATGGTATTATAATTACAGTATGACATGGCCACATGGTCTTAATTTAGTTTTCCCATGTTGCCAGTAGTAACAGATAGAAGAAACAGATAAACAGAGACATTTAGTGTACATGAACATTAATGGCAGCCTTAAACAAGTAAATTTGCTCTTTAAAGCTGAAGCTCTTGCTGTACTGTTACTTTAAAGTCGACTCTTTTTTCCCCTGGTTGCTTCAGTTTTTATTTGTTCCCACTGAACATTTTCCAAATGTGTCTGTTTTGGGCTGATTTATAGTTATGACTTTGTGTGTGTGTTTGCATGTTAGTGGTTGCAGTAAACTGAGGGACAACTTGTAACACGCAGAGCCCAGCTGAGACAGAAGAAGGTCAATTTGTCCCTTCTGCTTTGCTGTTACATAAGTGTCCCATATCCTTGCCATTCTCTTCAAAGCCAGTTTTAATTTCTTTAGATGGGAACATTTAAATACGCTCTGTCTTAATAAAAAGGATTCTTTTGTACCAGGAACTTGTTCTTTCAGCTTGTATCAGAGGTGTCTCTCTGAAGTAAAACTGATAATATGTTCTTTTAAATAAACCATAAAGGGGGTTGACAATTTTAGGCTCTCACCACTTTCAGCCTATAGAGTGCAGTGCAGCAGCAGCTTTCTATTGTAAAGGATTCAGCACTGATTTACAATTTAATAACTTCTTTGTCAAAGATGAGCATCCACAGCAGCACTGGAAGTTCACTAAATCTTTTTTATTGTCCTTGAAGGACCCTGCTTTATCTCTGTGTGCTTTACTTGATGCTCCATTAAACTGTCATGCTTTGAAAATACATTGCATCTGCAAGCCAATAAAGCATTTTCATAAAAAAAAATCATTTGCAAACGCAAACACTGCAACTGTGTAGAGCCTAAGGCTGCAGATAACGCATGGATTTAAAGGATTGAAATGGAGACAGAGGGGAGGACAGAGAACAATAGAAGTAAGGGATGATGGCGTCAGATGCAGGGTGAGAGGGTCTACGTGAGCATCTGATGTTGACAGAGGCATCAAGGAGTCAGCCAAAGGCCCCCAGTGAACTCAGACACTTAGTGTGTGTATATGTGTGTCTGTCTGTGTACACTGTACATTGTGTATTTGCTTTTTCTCAAAAAGCAAAAGTGCTCATCATTTGTAAACTCTGTGTACTTGTCTCTGTCTTAGATAAATGGAGCAGAAGTTAATCTAATCTATTCAGCCTTTAAATATAAGTGTTGTCATAGAAAAACCTCACAACTCAATTTTTAGCTACTTTATGTGTCTTAATGTCAGCTGAGGAATTGCATCCTCTGTGGAATTGGGAAATTCGACTCCTGGGACCATCTCATGGCGCCAGTTGCAGTGTTAAAAAATAAATGCAGAGCGACAAGGTTAACTCACCTAACTATCTCATCTGAAAAAGCAGCAGTTACACATCTGTTGTTGCTAGGGATAGCATGGATGTCTGTCTTGTGTTTATATTAAAATGAGCCGTAAAATATTGTGTCCTTTGTTTGTGTGTGCATGTGTGTGTGTGTGTGTGTGTGTGTGTGTAAATGTGTCAAGCTGGGGCCCAATCTAGTGTTTAGATCTCACGGCTGGAGGTGTCATAACCCTCATACACACAAATGCTTGCACACAATCAGAGCAGGAAGTGTTGGATATGCATGACGCAGAACAGTGATATGACTAAGCCCTGTCCCAGTGTAGACCCTGTCAGTGTAGGGACACAGGGTTACACATTGTTACTTTTTCTTATTCTACTCTCTCTCCCCACCACTGCTTTGGCCTCTCACCTTTTTTTCCCCTTCCTCTGTACATTTTTATCTGTGATGGAGGGTCTAGCTAAAAGTATCAAAAGTATTCATCTCTTTCAAATAGCTGTAAATATTGATTCATCCACACTGTTGCATGTATCCAAGCACTCAAACCAGCAATCTGTCAGGCACACCCCCACACATACCAGTTGTGTTTATATCCCCCAAAGAGTGCTTATCAGGCAATGAGACCTTGCGTCCCATTGGCTGGGAGGCTGTGCTGAGGCCTCCGGAGGTGAGTGATGTAGTTTGGGAGGAGCCAAAGGACTGATCTGCGTGGACAGAGCGCACACACATTGTTCATTTTTACACATGTAACATGTACTGCATGTATGACACTTGAGGTACTTTCACCCGATCAATATTGGAAGAAGTATTTAGATCCTAATACTACATGGTTAAAAATGATCTACTTTATATACCATGGTGTTCTACAGCAATGCATCATATTCTATAAGATCATCATACATTTGTAGCGTTGCTGTTCTGTCTGTCTTCAGCTTTCAGCTTTGTGACAATGAATTTTACACCAAATCCAAGAGGATTTGGTGTAAGATTTTTAAAGAGTTTTTTAGCTTAACATTAGAACCGCCAAAGGGTCAAATTTACCTGTAGCTGTTCTTTAATTGTGCATTACTGTGTTTTAGAGCTGCAGCGATTCATCGATTAATTGATTAATCAAGCAATTAATCGACAACTATTTTGATAATAAATCAGTCATTTTGAAAAATAAAAGTTCAAATTCTCTGATTCCTGCTCCTTAAATGTGATTATTTTCTGGTTTCTTTCCACCTCTGTGACAATAAAGTGAATATTTTCCTCTAATACCTATTTTCAGCATCAACTTTAGACTAATTTGTACTGACGGTCATGTAAAGCAACTAGTATTCTTGAAGTATACAATAAAAATTAAAACAATAATGTACGAGTGAAATAAATAGCACAATATTTGCCTTGTCATGTAGATGTAGTGGAGTTGACGTATAAAGTAGCATTAAATGGAAATACTCAAGTAAAGTACAAGTACGTCTTGTATTTAAGTAAAGGTAGTTATACATTCCACTGTCTATGATAATTCAATGAAGAAATAACAGCCAATATCTGTGATCCATCCATCCTGATTTTGAACATTTCTCTTTTATGTTTTACGTGTTTTGCAGTGGTCACCCTCTACTCCACACTCGGGGGTCCGGCTATTGCTCACGGGATGAATGAAACTCAGGTCACCCACATCATCACCAGCAGAGAGCTCTTAGAAACCAGACTAAAGGTCAGACCACAAACATACATACATATAAACGTAGATAATAATGTTGTGAAACTCGTTACATGTTTCTATATTCTGTTATTATACACAATATGTCATTAAGTGTTAAGAATGAAATGCACCTAATAGATAAATAATTGAGCATGGGTTGGTTCACAGTCAGTACGAGCAGTGGTTTGAGACATAAGGGTATATTTCTGGAGATATACTACAGTTGGTAAACCCTTGTCCTGAACATAAAAAGCTGAGTTTAGAAGGGTGTATCCTCTGCTGCGACTGTGTCACTCGTCCAAAGTCTGCCAAATGTTTCCTGACATCAAAAGGTCTCTGGTGTATGCTGAAACAATAACACTGAGCCAATGTCTAGGCCACTGGTGTACGTTAGAGAGGATCTGAGGCATGATGCTCATTGAGGAGAGGAGGTTTTCATCACAGAGACATGAGAATAAATGCACATGCTAGGTGTTAGAGTGCATTTTGGACATGTTCAAATCCCCAAAGACAAATGGCTTTGGCATCGTATCTTAGCATTTATCAAGGTGGCATAAATAGAGCTCCTCTGCCCACACTCTCACGTCCCCTCTCAGCCCAAATATTGATGAAGATTAGATGCATGGGTTTTTTTGTTGCTCGTCAAAGAAGAGATCTGGTTTTCTTCTTGTGTTAATGTAGGCCTATACGGGACACGTGTATGCTTGTCATAAATATGAAGGTGATTACATTTCGTGTATGTGTGTCAGGCTATCCTAATTGAAGTTCCAAGGCTGCAGCATATCATTGTAGTGGACAACACTCCGACCTCGTGGCCCGGGTACCCACGTGGCATCAGTGTCCACAACATGGCTGCTGTTCAGAAGCTGGGAAGCAGGCCAGAGAATGGTAAGCTTTGGCATGTCTGTGTGTGTCTGTATTTTTATCTAAATCCATTTCTTTTAGATTTATTAGGTTTCTCAGGATGCAACATTCTGTATAACAGAGTTATTTATGGCAGAGTAATTTTACATATTAAATAGCCCAGAACTGTTGAGGGTTTTTAACCCTTCATGAGTAATGTCAGTTTTTCCATTTTAAAACATGACTTAAGGTCTTAGGATTCACATTAACATGCCCACGATCACAAATCTAACATGCAGATTAATAGGCCTAATGTAAAATGTGTTCAGAATCATGGTATCTTAGCACTTGCTAATTAGAACTAAACATGAAGCCTATAGCTGATGTGATAAGAGACTAAGAGCGAATTAAGAACCATTCAGCACAAAAGCAGTGTAAACACAGTATAGCCATTCTTGTAAAGAAAAAAGTTTCAAACCACTTCTTTTGGGAGCAGAAAAAGTAACAAAGTGGGCATTTATATACTCTCTCTCTCTATATATATATATATAAGGAAATGTCCATTAATACAACATTATACAGAATACAGGATATGAAAATGCATACTTTCAATCCAAACTTAAACTGTATTGTATGCTACATAAACAGTGCATTAACAGCACCATGCCACTAGTACCGTGTTGTGAATCCTGCCAAGTTACATAAATGTAAGTTTGAGGACATTAATTTCTTGGGAAAAGTCTTAAACTGGGTTCAATCCAGGCTACACAATACTTAGGTCTAATGAAGTGTCACTGAGTCAGATGAGGTGATTATAGAGTCATAAATTCTTCCCATGCTTTGTTCAACAGACATAACTTCACATTATGACATGACCAGTAATAGTCATATCATAAAATTCTTTCGTGTCCCTCTCGGTCAGTGTTGCGGTACAAGAGAAGACGTCATCCGCGATGCAGGCTCGTTGTTGTCCACTGATAGGTCTGTCGGACTGATGCCATGTAGTCAGAAAACAGCACATGAAGACTGTGAAAAATCCACCAGCCTGAACCACTGAACTAAAAGAACACCGCAAACAAATGCCTCCAGTCTGAACTGAAAATATCAAATAATGAAAAAAGACCAGTCTGAGCCTCCCCATCAAATCCCACTGTGCTGTAGTAAATGGGATCATCATGGTGTGTTTTTTTTCTGGGGGTGGGTTGGTATTTATCCCGTTAGGTCATGTGAATGGGGAGTGCTCACATCTGTGTCAGATTAAGGTTGATACGATGCTCATTCAGTTAGGGGATTGAATGGGGAAAAATCTTCACCCCCTCTGGTTTTTTATTGTGATCACTTGAACTGAATGACCCCAAACAAGAGGAGCTGGTACTGATGTGTAGATAAAAAGGGAAGGAAGTAGATTTACAAAGGGAGGATGGAGCGCTGGGACAAGGGGGAGGCTCATGTTTACGTACAGCACTGTTAACTTCACATGACATCAACCCTCAGAGCGTGCACTCCTACATGCCTCGTAAAAGACGAATAGACTGATATTACTTTCTGTTTGTCTCCTTCCTGGCCCCTTTCTTTGGGGCCTGCTGAGCTTCAATGTCTTTTGCTCTGTTTACACTTGGGTTTAAGATGTGTCTTGAGCCATCATGAATACAAGTGAACAGCCGAGACACATCACCGATCCACCTGCGTCTATCGTGCCAGAGTCCAGAGGATCACTTATGTTCAGATTTCGTTACTGTGTGCGTCACTTCCACTAGAATGGAAGTGGAACTTGTCCACTCCATGCAAAAAGTGATTTCATCAGCCTGTCACCAGACTAGTGACAGCTTTGTTTAGTTGGACAACGTTTGGTTTGGATGCCATGACATAGATTCCCTGATAAATGAATTAGTTTGGTGTCATATATTTCTGCTTCGATCAAGGAAATCAACAAATACAGGCCTCTCTGTCATACCCGTTCTGAGTTATGTGTTGTCTTCAAAGTTGTTCATATAGTGTTCCTGCACTGATTATTATTGTGATGAAACTTATGATAATTCGTTTTTTTTTTTAAATGTATTAAAACCTTAATGTAATAAAACCTTTATAAAACTACTGATAGAAGAAAGCAAAAATGTTTTAAGAACTAATATGCATGTATGGGCTATTCCGACTGGCAAGATCATACATCAGTGCCCCTCTCTGTTTTTTCCGAGTATTGGCAGACTGTCACCAAAACAACCACCATGTGCTGCAGTGACGGCATATTTTCCTTTTATGACACACCAGGACACATTAGAATTTACGTTACAAAAAGTATGTGGTTTGAGTGACTCGATCACAATGAGACTTGTTGTTCGTTCACTCTTGTATTTCTTACTACTTTCTTACTCTTGTTTGAGTGTAAACAGTGTCTGGGTATTGTTTGTGTTCTGGACAGACAAAAGACAAGACCAAACGTTCATTTCAAAACGTTCATCAAACAAACGTTCATTTCTCGCATGACGAGTGAGCCACTACGAGCCCAAAAAATCCCCAACTGGTAAATTGTTTCTCCATTTAAAGGGGAATTAATCAGTATGAGAAAGATGAAGCCTCAAAGAGTGCAAAGTGGAAAAGGGTGCCAGAGCACACAGAGAAACAAGGAAAAAAATGTGCAAGAGAGAAGAAGATGACATAAAGAAGAGAGATGAATGGAGTAGTGGAAATGGTGTTTTCAGCTAGCATAGTTGGACACAAACTTCTACCAAGAGGGGCTGATTGTGTAATATCACAGCTGACTATTTTCCATCCCCGTGTTTAAACTTTTGTTGAGCCTCTATTGAATTCCAAACATTTTAAAATATTTCCCTGGCCTTTAACATCCTTGCATTTTGTTTTATTAAACACACAAGCAACAAATGGAACAGACCTCCGCTGATCAGTTTTTGAGAGCAGAGTGTGTGCGGTTATTGTAATGTGGCGCAGTACTATTCAGCTCACATGCACGTCTGCATATGTTTTGTATACAAATTACAGCAGCACGTGAGCGTAAGCAGCCTCTGCCTTCAGACATCGCTGTCATCATGTACACCAGTGGATCCACAGGTATCCCGAAAGGCGTCATGATCTCCCATAGCAACATCATTGCTGGCATCACAGGAATGGCCGAGCGCATACCCAACCTTTGGTAAGGACTACAAACCCAACACAGTATGAACACTGCTAGAAATGTTATATGTAACAGAAACATTTTAGTACATTTTGTACTTGTATAGACCTGAACATGTACAGCCAGTACATATCCACATATGCACTTCAATACATTATTGATGCCTATTAAAGACTGTATATAAAAATGGATGTCACAACCACAAAATCGAAGTGCCCTAACTTGAACTGAATCTAGTCTACAACGTTGCAATCTCATCAGATAATTACTTTCATAAAATTCAGATTTTATCAGAGAGTTCCTGATTTATTCATTATTACATATTTTTAGCCTGGGTTTTCCAGGTCAATTCTCTTCCAATTCGTTTCCAAGGGGCGCTATCAATAATAAATAGCGCCTCATAAATGGTTGTTATTGGCCTGCCACAGATTTGGTTGGGATTAGTTCTCAGGTTCATCTGGTTCCCACAGTATTTAACAATCGCCTGTGGAGGTACAGGTCAGAAAAATAGTGCATGACTTTGTTACTTGTGATGTGAGCTGAAATATACTGCTGCTTTTTGAAGATGGCCAAATACTACAGAGTACAGTGCTGTATAAGCCTAAAGCCACTGATTCCGAGGAAGTCTTCAAAGGTTGTTTAATTACAGCACTATAAAGGCATTAGCTTGTTCTTATCTCTCCTTTTTGATCTCTCCTTGAATCTCTGCGATGACTAACATAAATTATACTACTTATCTGCGTGATAGGGCTCACAAAATAATCATCTAGCTTGCCAGATGGAAATTCCATGTCAACTGAGCACGTGCGGAGGAATGAGTCAGCCTCCAGTACCATCATAAAACAGAAATGTTTATATGAAAACAAAACTGGCCTCGCTTTCTGGGGAATGAAACAGGGGTGAGAGGAAATGCAGAAGGGAGGCAGTGGAGGAAAAATATGGGAGGATGGGAGTCGGAGAGAGAAGGATGGAGGTTAGAGGAGGTAGCGCTGTTTGATATAATCACAGTCACCACTCTTATGAAAGTCATGGTTTCCCTTTTCGTTTTTTAGTCATAAGACCGTGCGAGCCTTTTTTCCATGTGTGCTCTGAAGTCCACTGGAATGTAAATTCAAATTTGCTTATTATAAATACACCAAATGAAGCATAAGTACTAGTTCAGTTAAATATGTAGCCAGAGAAGATGGCTCTCTGTGGGAAGGAAAGGCCGGGGAAGCTTTCTGACACACAGAATTCATCTTCTCAACCAGACTTGATGCTTGGCTGAAATGACACCGACTGCTTGGTATAATGTAAGAGTGCCTTTTTGTTTCCAGTGAGGAGGACACCTACATCGGCTACCTGCCCCTGGCCCATGTACTGGAGCTGAGTGCAGAGCTCGTGTGTGTTTCTCATGGCTGTAGGATTGGCTATTCGTCTCCTCAGACCCTTGCTGACCAGGTACAGTAAGTCCAAAATATCAGTGATCAAACCCCACTCTTGAGTGCATGTCTTAAAATCAGGAGGTTGAACTTCACAGTCTAATGTGAGAAACTGTCCTCCTTCAGCAGATGAATGTGATTCGTTCAGTGTCTTCTTGAGTCTTTTTGATTTTGATTCTCACTGAGGCCATTAATCCTCAAAGTGTTTTCACTGATTGCATTGTTAGATACTCTCTAGGTCTTGAAATGCATATGCACTAAAATCTTACATCCTATATGTAATAAAAGATTCAACGCTTTGGTGAACAGCAGACAATTTATCATTCTAGTTGTAATGCTATTGTATACAATTGAACAAAAACGTTTCAAATCTTTGTTCAAAGGAGAAGCTGAAAATCTGATGCGTGTAATCACTGCCGTCATATTGGCTCTTTTTCCCACATGCAGTCAACCAAGATCAAGAAGGGAAGCAAAGGAGACACCAGCGTCTTGCAGCCCACTCTGATGGCAGCTGTACCGGTACGTCAAAGTAGTGCACTCAACACCACACTGTGCATTAGGTAGTATAATGTTAGTGAAGCATTTACCCATGTCTGGGTTTCAAACAATGGCGCTGGCTAAAACTCTTTGAGCCTTGACTTAGCCTTGACGGATCAGATTTCACTTTGTTCGTAGTCCAGCTGTGGGGAAGCAGGAGCAGAGTCCAGCAGGCCTGGATCTGCTGGATCTGTCCCGGTACTGACAGCGATGCATGTACTCTGCCTCCTACCAATGGCAATTTCTTAAGATTGTAGTGAATTAAAATAGGTCAAAATAAAATACTAGTAAAAGTAACAAGACTGGATGCTGCTTTTGAACCAGTCATGATTACAATCACCTGTTCACAAAGCACATTGTTATCTCATTATTTTAACTCATTACTAACCCAAATTGCCCCTGTCTCAACTTTTTCTTGAATGTTTTGCAGCCTGAATGAGAGGAATGAAACACAAAGTCAAAGTACATTTTAATGTCACTGCTTTCTTTTTTAATTTGCATTTTCCATGTTGTGCCAACTATTTGAGGTTATAATTCCTGAGAATAAATCTGCAATGACTAAACCACAGGACATGTTGTAGACCACAGTTGAGAGTGGACAGTTATAGAGAATCCGCTGTCTCTGCTGGATTCTCTCGTCGTTCTCTCTCACCATAAGCACATCCCCGTCGCCCC
>JAPQRN010000006.1:6106850-6121561 GCA_037367275.1 Coranthus polyacanthus | reverse complement strand
ATCTCCCAGTGGTCGTGGTGTAAAGGGCAGAGGGCCCCAGTGTCTGGAACCATTCACAGCTGTAAACAGAACGTGAGAAAGCCCCATGTGGTTATCCCCATAACACACACTCATGCGCACACACACACACTCACACACACATCCAAATTGTTTGCTGTGATATGACAACGGGCTGCAGCATGAATCCCGTGTCGACTTCCTCTCTCATCGCTTCAGCTTCACACACACGTACAAACCCACAGCTGCTTTTTTATTGTTTTTTGTTTGTGCCCTTTCCCCCATTTAAGTATGAGTCCAACTTTTGAAGACATTGATTCGGATAATGAAGTGTTCCTGACAGTTCCGTCTTGGCTGTGACCTTAAGTGTATAATACGTAACATTTCTGCATTACAATATCCTAAAGCAACACAGCCTATGTCATGTATTTTGATAACTTGCGTACTCACATTATATGAAATGTTTCCAGCAATATTCAAGTTCAGAGGAATCTGAAATGTTCCTCAATGTAACGGCGTCGTCGCCTTCATTGGAGTCATATTGTTTGCTAATGTTACTTGCTGCTATTTCATTATAATTAAATGACCAAACACTAATATATGTCATTAAATATAATGTAACTTAAACATGGTTTCTGCTGTCAGATTGATTTTCATAGGCAGTGGTGGTGAAAACAACAACTCCCATGATCCCTGATGATTTTTGCTTTATTTTACATAATTAAATACACATAACCTGCATAAATGTGTGTAATGTACTGTTACCCTCATAAGGTTATAACTAGGGAATTAACAGCCCACTGTGCAGAGACTCATTGACCAGCAGGAGGCCTTTTCTATCAGAAAAGCTCAGACCAACCCATTGTATTCCACATTATACGGCACAGAATATAACTCTTACACCTGTAGTTATATTTTCAAGGAGTGGTGTTGCAACAGAGACGACACACACAGAATGTATATTGCTGTGCAATGTACTGCTGTTTCATTTCTGACTGTGAACGTGCATTTCAAGTGTCTGGTTTGAAGGTTTTCTCCCACGTATAGTTCACACCTATAACATCTTAACGTAGAGGCATACATGGAGCTTTACTGGAACAGCTGGAGCCCGATCTTTCTCAGACGTTAATGGCAACCAATACAGAGCTAAATGAACAATCCTGTTGCTCTATGTGTGCCTGATGTTCAAGGAGGCAATGCTTGCAAACACATTAGCCATAAGTCAGCAATACGTGGTGCATTTATTTAAGCTTTATTTCACATAATAGTCAAACTAAATTATGCATTCAGAAGTCTTATATTCCTCCTAATTTGCTAGAGTTTCATTAATAACTCTCGGTCACTCTAACAGTTGGAAGTAGTTAGCAGCACTTCCCCTGTGTCGTCCTCTGTTTTGGATTTTCTATGGTTTTTAGGTCAGTTCTTGTGTGGAATTCACTGGGGAGCATTTCTGTTATGCAACTAAATTGTAGGAACACACATGTCTTCCCTATTAAACTAATTTCGTCTTTGGACTTGTGTGAACCTATATTTAGTGAAAGTTATTCTGTTGTTTAAGTTATTCTGAGCTGAGACTGGAGACCTAATTTTTCTTACTAGAGAGTCTAACTATTCCAATTAACTAAAAATATGGAATGATGGAAAAATGTGGTAAACATCTTTTATTTTTATCTTATTAAGCGATTTGGCTGTGATTAGGATTGGGTACAATCTGCAGGGCTCTATTTTAAAAGCTAGAATTCCACCTCGTATTTGTATCTTTACACCAGGCAGTTTAAAAGGACCAACATTTGTCATCTTATCTTCCCATACTGTCTGGCTGTCCCCTTCTTCCAGTTTATCTGTGATTTATCCCTTCCCCTCACTCTTATTCTTATCTTTAGTCTAAGTTTTTGGCTTTCTCTGTATCACTCTTACCTAATGTGTCTGTTTTTGCTGATTTCTCTTGATTCATTATGTCTCCATCTATAACTCATCACCTGTCTCTCTTTCTCTCTATCTCACCTCTGATATTGCCCCCTTCCTGGCCTCAGGAGATCATGGATCGTATTTATAAGAATGTGATGACCAAGGTCGAGGAGATGAACTGCGTCCAGCGAACGCTCTTTATTCTGGCGTACAACTACAAACTGGAGCAGCTCGCCAAAGGATACAGCACACCTCTGTGTGACAGGTGTGTAGATTAATGATTCCAGTGGCATTTCAATTAACCCACGGGCAAATGACTTAAATCATTAAATTCTCCAAATCGCAGGTTTGTGTTCAGGAAGGTGAGGTCTCTCCTCGGTGGTCAGACGCGTGTCTTGTTATCAGGAGGAGCTCCGCTCTCTGCGGCCACGCAGCGCTTCATGAATGTGTGTTTCTGCTGCCCGGTGGGTCAGGGATACGGCCTGACGGAGACGTGTGGAGCTGGAACCATCAGCGAATGTAAGAAATGAAAATAATAGTAGTCAGCGGTGGAAGATATTGTTCACCAGTGTCTGTACACACAACACCTATTGCACTGTCTGTCCGTTCCAGAAGAGGGATCCCTCCTCTGTGGCTCTTCCTGAGGTTTCTACCATTTTTCCCAGATGAGTTTTTTTAGGCAGTTTTTCCTCACTCGAACCGAGGGTCTAAGGACAGAGGGTGTTGTACCTTGTACGGACTGTAAAGCCCTTTGAGGCGAATCTTTGATTTGTGATATTGGGCTATAGAAATAAAACTGAATTGAATTGAAGAATTGGGAGAATTTTCTCAACCTATAAAGGAACACTTAGTAATCCTTCAATTTATTACAAATATTCAAAATCAGCACATTTGGAGATATGTGGTTTTCAATGGAAAGGAAGGAGATGACAAACTGTAATCTGAAATTAAAGCTGTCAGACAAATATAGTGGAGTAGGATTATAAAGCTGCATAAAATGGAAATATTCAAGTAAAGTAAAAATACTGTCCAGCACTTGAGAAAAGGTACGTCGTTAGATCCCACCACTGATGTTAGTATCCTTTTTTACCAGCAATAGTTTATTATAGGATGTGTCCACAGTAGCTCATTTTTGATTAAAATAGAATTAAAATTGTAGATTTTTTTAGATTTCTCCAAAGAACAGTGGTTAACTGGCAATGTAGCATGTTTGAGTAACTGCCAGAAGGGATGGAGTTTCCATAACCTACAAGTCGAGATGAAGGCAGTGGGAGTATTATACGCTCGGGATGGGAAAAGTGATGATAGGAAAATGATTAATAGATGCAATGTGTGTGGGTCGCAGAGAGCGGAGGAAGGAGTTGGGTTGAGTCTGTTGTTGTAAAGGAAGTTAAAACACTGTTCAAAAATCATCATCCACAGCAAGACATTATACCCTGAGAGACCCGTTTTGCGTCGACTTGTGGGCCTGTGATGGAAATTTAGCGGATGTTATCATTAGTGGTCACATTTTTTTTTTTGCCCCCAAATTACAAAAAAATGCAGACATTCCTAAATTTCTGGGGCCTCAAAAGATCTTGTTTTCCAGCTGCCTTTTGTAAACAGGGAAATGTTTGTGTTATTTCTTTATAATGTGCAAAGAAGAATGGCACACGTATCTGTTTTGAACCAGGCAGCTGATGTCTTGCCTTTTATTGCCAGCGCGTCAGTTAAATGGTGGATATACTCCCAGCCTTTCCCAGGCAGACTAAACCAACAGAGCGTCTGGCTGCCTACCACTCTCCACTGCGGTCATTTGAGCCAGGAAAACACTGTTTTGTGGCCGTTCCTTTGGGATGGGGTTTCCATGGCGAGGGAGCAAGTGAGGTCGTGTTGCTATGGTAAAAAAACGTCCTGCCTTGATGCTAGTGCGCTTCTTGATCATGCATTGTCTGCTGTTGCAGTGTGGGATTACAGCACTGGGAGAGTGGGAGGACCATTGGTTTGCTGTGAGATCAAGCTCAAAGACTGGGTGGAGGGTGAGTGAGAACCAGGCATGCACACACACAGATGTCATGACAAAACAGTGTTTCACTGAGTCACAAGGCCAAATGTCAGCACTTATTACTTACATCACATGTCATCTTATGATGAGAGCGCCACAGTTTTCATTTTCATTAGTTTTTTATTCATCCGTCAGTTTGGTTTTGGTTGTCAGTTAAGTTTTATTTTGAGTATTTAAGTAGTTTCGGTTTGGTTTTTCTTCAGTTTCAGTATTTAGTTTTATTACGAGCAAAGCTTTGATTTATAGAAACTGAAAAAGACAGGATTAAAGAATGCTGCCAAATATAATTCTCAACACCATTGTTTATTAAAGGTCCCAGTTTGTACAAAGCCTTTTTAAATGATTTATTAAACTATTTTGTCATGATCATGATATAGCATCCACAATGCAAATCAAAGGGGGGAAACAAAAACTAAGCTCATCTTACCTGCATTTCTGTTTCATTTGTGTTGCATACAGTTTTTTATTTTTATCTCAACTAACAACGTATTTTTACTCTTGTGTTTGTTAAATGCAATAAGCCTGGAGACCCCAGACACATTAAGACCTTTCTGAGTTTAACAATCCATCCGCTATTAATCTCAATACTTTCCAGTTTAGTGACAATATCAGCATTAAAGGAGAGATCACTATAGCTGCTTCATAACCTTGTAAGGAAAGCAAAGCACTTTTCCCTCCATTCCTGCACAACTTCTCCATCTTTTTAAGTAACCGATCATTACTCATTTTCATTGCACTCTGTTAAATCTCGATACTTATCAAGCTGAGTTTATTGCTTGTTTGGCTTGCAGAGCTGAAGTAGTCCAATGTAAATGTGATGTCTGGGTTTTGTAGCAGAATAAAGAGAGTTCGTTTTGCTTGTTGCAGTTTTCATTTTGAAATCCACTGATGTTAAACCCTACTTTTAGGTGGGTACCGCAGCACTGACAAGCCCCACCCGCGAGGAGAGATTCTTATTGGTGGGCCCAACGTAACCATGG
This sequence comes from Coranthus polyacanthus, assembly GCA_037367275.1. Lineage (NCBI taxonomy): Eukaryota > Metazoa > Chordata > Actinopteri > Kurtiformes > Apogonidae > Coranthus > Coranthus polyacanthus. The sequence continues at coordinate 6,116,632 of JAPQRN010000006.1, read as the reverse complement.
GATACTATAAAAACGATCCAAAAAAGCAAGAAGACTTCTTCGTAGATGAGAACGGCCAGCGGTGGTTCTGCACGGGTGACATTGGAGAGTTCCATGAAGATGGGTGCCTCAAGATCATTGGTGAGAAAGGCAGCAGAGGTTTTCAGGTTTTTGGATGTTACTACGTCAGAAACACAAATCATCAACGCTGTGCCCCACATTCTTGGATTTTTTCCAAACAACCTCCCCGCTCTACTTTCATCCATCAGTCTGGCAGGAACCTTTTAACAAACCACGCTTTACCTCACTTCCCAGAATTACTCCACAGTTGTGTTTACTTCACTCAGTCAGACCCTGCGACTTCTCTTTTTAGCTCGATAACACCGGTCAGATATGTTCAGTTTAGTGGAAAACGTGGAAATCTTCCAGACTTCCTGCCTTTTTTGTTTTTAAAAAAAAGATAGTGTACATACACATATCTATGCTTATAACACAAAACACACTTTGTTACAAGCAGCTGTCTCTACTGTGTGTCTAGATCGTAAGAAAGACCTGGTGAAGCTGCAGGCGGGAGAGTACGTCTCTCTAGGAAAGGTGGAGGCCATGTTGAAGAACTGCGCTCTGATCGACAACATCTGTGCCTATGCTAACAGGTGTGTGTCAAATGTGGGCAGTGGGATGTGGAACTACCTTTTTTTATTGTCCAGAATGTTTTCTCTACTGTTAGGAGTAGATAGAATTTAGAAACACGTTGACTTCATCATGTATATAATGAAGGCATTCATTAATACAAGGTTTGCTTGGCCCTATGTAGTAAAAACAGAACATTGATATGCCAACAACGGTAACTTTGCTTCCTTTTCAAATCTCAATCTTGACTATCTGTATTGGGACCATGTCCTTGTGTGTTCATTATGTCGCAAAGAGAGTAAGTTGTGGGTAATTAATTGTTTTGCTATGAAGTTATAACTGTTTGTAATAAGTGTCAGTTAATAGTGGCCCCCCTCTGTGGCCCTTCAAACAGTGAACGAAAAAATAGAATTTACTGCCTTCTGAAGTGTTAGAGCTGTTGTTTCAGCTACACTACTGTATGGTCGTACATGGAATATTCATACAGTAAATTACAACCGGTATACCACTTCATCCAGTGTTCAACCAATGAGAATAATTCTACCCCATATGGTTGACCCAAAGTATCCAACAATGTATTGTGAAAAGAAGTGTCCGACGCTGCTTTCTGCCAACAATCCCACAATGCAGTGTGTCAAATTTTACAGATATGAAAACCACCACCATCATCATCATCACACCACATGATTGCCTTTCAGACACAGCCATAGAGAATTGTCAAAAAGCGTTGTCCTAAAAAAAAGTGACATGTGTAACGGTGCAGGTGAGGGATGTATGGGATGGAAGGAAACAAGTATTACAGCTTTAAATAAAATGAAATACTTCTAATAACTGATATCGTGTAACTCAAAACCAGCTTTCACTGTGAAGGTGATGTTGAATTATTTAAAAACATTGAATTGTGGAGACTGTGGCTACCATGTCAACAGATTTTGAAGGGATTTCTCTAAATCCTGTCAACACTATAGAAAGCATTTCACACCATACAGTATTTTAAACAGAGTATTTTCACGCCATATCCTTAATAATATCTCACTTGGTGAAGAACTGATAAATGAATTCTTTCCATATTTTACACATGTATGCACATGTTTGTGCTCCATCATCGTATGTGGCTCTGAGTTCAGTTGCTAAAATATACACAAAGACCAGTTATTAAGCGTCACTTAATAACTGCACTCTTGTTTTTCTTCTGGCATCCCATTCTTTGTCTCCTCCTGCTCTGCAGTGACGAGACATACGTGATTGGCTTCGTGGTGCCCAATCAGAAGCACTTACTGGCTCTGGCTGAACAGTATGGGATCCGAGGTTCATGGGAGGAGCTATGCAACAGCAAGGCCATGGAGGAGCTGGTCCTTAAGGTCATCACTGAGGCTGCTCTAGCAGGTCAGAACCATGTTGGAATCCGTTGGTGTTGATTTATAAGTGAAAATAAGCCTCCAGACATTCTGAACTACCCTCAAAGATGTCATATACCGTTTTTTTTTCTCTTTATTATCTTCCAATGCAGCTCAGCTAGAGCGCTTTGAGATCCCTCGTAAAATCCGCCTGAGTCCGGAGCCTTGGACTCCCGAGACGGGATTAGTGACTGACGCGTTCAAGCTCAAACGCAAGGAGCTGAAAACCCACTACCAGGATGATATTGAGAGAATGTACGGTGGGAAATAATGAGGACCAACACTGCAGCGATGTTCATTCTCAAAGCACAGACCAACCTTTGACTCCTTGTACCTTCTCATCCCTCTTCCTACAATGTATCTTCATCCCCAAAACTCCTAAGATCTCAAAGAAGGAAGGAATAGTAGAAGCTGTTTATTGTGCACATATTAACCAGCCCATTTTACTTGAATCTGTACAGTAGATCGATCTTGCACAACTTTTAATAGAGCCAGGAAAACATGAAGTCTTAACTAAAACACAAACGTTCCCTTTCCACTGCTGCCTTTTTTGTCCAAGTGTTTGAAGTCTTTGTGGAGCTCTTTATTATTCCAGATGTGAGTTATGAAACAGACTGTGTGTTAGCTGATGTGGTCTGTTGAACCCCCGAATGCCACAGCAGAAGTTCAGGTCAGTCGCACAGGTTTGCTGCCTTGATGCTTTGTGATCACCCATTACACACTGTAGGTCGGATATGTTAGAGGAACAGTTTCAGTCTCTACTAACATTATTTTAAATACCATCTCCCAGTCTCAACAACCCTTTTTGGTTTCTTTCTCATCTCTGTTCCACTTTTCTGCCTTTTCTGCAGGTCAGGAGATGGCTAGCCCTCTCTTTTTTTTTTCTTTTCCTCACATGTTTTCAGTTCTGTAAATGGTTTATTTTACTTCCCACCCACAGTCAAGACTTTGACGGCGCACACCCATGGAGCGTCTCTCCTATCAGCACATCTTGACTCCAAAAGCACAAAGTTATTTGAGGGCAAATGCGAACAGGTGTTTAAAACTGCTGAAGTCGTGTCTGGTATAAGACATTAAAATATACAGCGGTGAAGCTGTTGTATATTAGTTTTTTTTTTAGAGAACTGACAAAAATTGCACATACATAATGGGCTTGTTAAAAAAGATACAAAGATGTTTTAGTCTGTTCAATGTTCCTACAGTGATAGAGTATACTTTTCTATGTGCTTTACAGATCACAGTGTGCACAAAAATGCACATTTACTTGCTTGTGTTACAGATGACATTACTGTGTAATCACTGTCACATTTGATAAATCATAGTGCGATACGAAAATGTATCATTTTTGTCCAAATAAGGCATTTGATTACAGATAGGATACAGATAGGATATAAATAAAACTATCTCCCTCAAAAGTAGCACACTTCCAAGTGCTACTTCTTTGTGTGGCAAGCATTTATTCTGCAGGACTCTTAACCGGCTTATAGCCACGTTGCATATCTTTTTGTCATCTGCACAAGTAAGTACAAGTATGTGATTTATCATGTCCATACACGGCACAAACATGGCCCCAGTCTCCCTCACAATGACACCTGAAGCCTTTGCTTGTGATTCTGTCAAACCGCTGTTTCAGTTTATTTGGATGTTTCTCCTTGAGCACAAACAGCAGAGGAGAACTCAAATGTATAGTCTTCATTTTGACTCTATTTAAGCTCTCTGTCTCTGTATGGAGAACCTGCCTTGTAACATAAGTGCATCCTATTTATTTGTAACTTGCCTTTGGAAAAATACTCAAAAGGTAGAAAATAAAGATTGTGTTTGGTCTACGTGTCTGACTAATTTATTGTTCATCGCATTTGCACTCGTCATATTTCCACCACACTCACAAACTCTAAGTCATTCATTTGTACATATTAGGAATAGTAATTACTGCATCTTAGTGCTTCATTGGGTGTAAAATTGATGTGACCTGAAGTCAGACAGATGATGATATTTGTTATGTCTGAAGCTAAGGAACTGGCTTTTGGCTGGCAATTGGCTTTCTTTGATTTAATAATAGTGATGACTGGCCCTCATCAAACATTAAAGCGTAAACTCCCAGTGGTGACAGACAGTTCACTGGCTGCCCTGTGAAAAGGGAGGAGTTCGGTCAGGCCATCAAATGTAATTAGTGATTTGGAGATCAGAAAAGGAGCCGCCCTGAGAGTATCAAAAAAAATACAAATAAATCATGAAGACTCTAATCAAAGTCTAATAGAGGTCTTAAGTCAAACACTAATATGCCTCGTATTGCCTTTAACCTGCATTATGTAAGCTCCTGGACATCGAATTTCCCCAAGGGCATGAATAAAACGCTATCAATCTATCTCGACGCTTGTATAAATGACCACATACCAGCACTGGGATTTGTACTCACTGAAGCTTCGCACAAAAGAAAAGCTGGAGTTGCATTCACTGTCTGGTGAGCCACTGAAGGATTGTTCTGTATGCCTGGAGTCCTTTTCATCCATGGTTTACACACACTTCTGCAGGAGATTAAAAAAGTCTGACCTTAGTACAAATTAAATTTCCCTAAAACAATCTTGGTGCATATCGTCTCTTTCTGCATCATCCACACATCGACGCTGGTGACTTTACTGAAAAAGATCATTTAACTTATTACCGTCTGTAATTTCCATTGTGCTTTTCATAAAGAAAACTTTATAGCAAAAAAACACAAACATTTGCTGTCGGGGTGGGGGGGCATATGCTTTCATTTGCAGCAGAGTATAACAAAAATAGGAAGGCTGCTCCAGAGAGCTCAAAGTTTTTTGCTCTTATTTTCTTTGAACATAACTTCCCCTCAGGCCTTCCATAGTCGCAGGACTCATCTTACACTCGGTCCTCATCACGTGACTCATGACACTCTTGGGTCCCTATATAAATATCTTCATCCATTAAGTGATGCTGCCAAACTCCAGAAGAGTCACGAGAAGATACACCTCGAGGTTCACATGAGACTTAGCTCTTCAGTTTGGTGAGTTGACAATTAATGAAACTAGGAGGCTAACTTTTGGGGGGTTTTTTAAATCTGAAGATGTGCTTTTAGCTGCATATGGATTTAATGTATTTACAAACTGCTTGACACACAATTTAGAACACTGACGACTTTTAGAGATCAGGTTTGACACTTTGTCTCTTCAAAGTGACGCTAATGGTGAACATTTGCGAATAAAAATAGCATATATATTTTTTAAATCTCACCCGTCATTTATATATATAACGAAGCTGGAAGGTTCAAAGTAACTTAGTTATAGAGGAATACTGGTTTTATAATTGGTTTTCCAAAATGTTTAAACATAATGAAATACGTTCCGCAGCAGTTTTATTTATTGGAACCATCTACGTTGTGCGTAAAAAGTGCGTAAAGCGTGCGTAAAAGGGAAAAGTCTTCATGAAACTTTTTTTCATCTTTTTCAGCGCAACTTTAAGGTCCTTGGCATAGGCTGCACCAAAAATGGAAAACTCTACGGCATCACCTAAACGCCTCTTCTTGCACACACAAAGCGCCGCCAACTCCCAGGGGAACAAAGGCGACGGGAACGCATACCTGTACATATTAATAGTAATGTCTTTCTACGGTGTTTTCCTCTGTGGTATAATGCTGGGTTACTTCCGCTCCAAAAGAAGGGAGAAGAGGAGGGTGAACATCTTCACGCGCCTGGTGCACGAGGAGGAGGAGCGGGAGTGGGGTGCGCTGCCCAAGAAACACAGCATCAGCTTTCCCGCCGCTGTCACGGGACTGTGCTCGGTGCAGATGTCCTTGCCATTCTGCGGTAACCACGGAAACCAGTTTGGACACCTCCAGTATGAGGGCGCGTTCCCCTCACCGCTGGCGTGCGCGCTGTGCACGGAGCAAAGCAGCATCAGCTCCCTGTGCTCCTCCGCGGACACGCGCTTTGCTATTGAGGAGGAGGAGTCGGACAGCGGTACCGCGGAGGGATCGGAGGAGAACCAGAAGGGAAGCTCCGAAAACAGCGGAGACGACTCGGGCTGAAGTGTGCACAGAACAAACTGTGACAACCACCCCACCCCACCCCAAAAAAAAAAAAAAAAAAAAAAGGAGAACTGTCACCTGAAATAAGATATCAGGAGGTTCTCAGGCGTCTTAATTTTACAGAAACCTTAAACAATCGGTCCACAGTCACCTCCTTTCAACTTAAAACGCTGCCAAACTACATCATCCATTATATACGCATAAAGGAATCTGGAAAAAGCCAGTGACTGAAATGATACGTGGTCAGTGTGGCCCAGATCAAAGAGTCTGAACACTGGCCACTAATTATATTTCCAGGTGTTTTGGCTTAATTTTTTTAAAAATTATTTTTGTGTTATCTCTTCTCTGCACTGTTTATGACATTAAGAACACAAGTCGAACTCAAACAGCTTCGCACACATTAGGCCTCATGTCCCCATCTGGAAACATTTTAGTGCTGTACTGCTGTCATTTTAAATTCGACGGGCACAGTGGTGAGGGTGAAGCATATGGCTATATTTATATCGGGTAAAACTACCCAGTAAAAAAAATATGCTAACTAACAGATAGTGAGCTGAATTATACACAAATGAAAGTCGGCCAACAGGTATAGAGCTTACTATTTTCCTTTTTATACTGTTATTGTATTGTATATCTCTGACTATGCTTCACTTCGGTGGTGACCCCTCCCTGCTGGAGCCCCCTCCTGACGCCACCCTGAGAACCTTCACTGGTTTGGGCTGATGACTCACGCTGCAGGGGCCTGAGAGAAAGACTGCTGGCTTTGCCATTTGACTGAACTTGACTCGCTCTTGCCACATGGTCTTGAGTATTAAATTGTACCTGGAACCCACTTGAAAGATTGTCTAGATTTCTCTGACTGCACCTAAAATATATTTGTTGTAGCTTTTTTGATCGAATGATCGACGTAGGTTTACTTGCTGAGAGCAATGCACTGTATGTACCGTTTGTATTTTTCACTCTGTAAAGTCTTAATTTAAGATTGAATCTCTGTAGTGTTTCAGAACAAATAAATGCTTGTGAATGGATAAAACCCTTTTACCTCCTTTTTTTGTACTATGGTTTTTCACCAGTGGAGGGCACTCTTGTAGTGGTTACAGAGGAGTTGCCGCTGAACAATGAGGAAGATGAAAGGGAGATAGATGAAAGAGGGATTCTATTATCATGATATTTTTAGAGATACCCTACATTCGATCATTAGAATAATGCAGATCATAGAAGTGCACTGTAATTCATTTTTTAGAACATATCCTCAGTTAAACCTTTCTCTATCTCTTTGACACAGCAGAATATGGCCCAATTATCCCAATTACAGCCCTGTGCTTAAAACTGACAACACGTAACATTTTGGTGGCAATTAAGACGCTCGGAACAAAAAGAAAGTGCTTTCCCTTCCTCGCTGCACTAACTGATACATCATTTTATATTCAGTCACTGGTAATATCTTGTTGGCATGTTGGATGAAGGCCAGATAAAACATCCCCGGAGGCATCCTGGAGTCCATTTAAAGACCCATCAGACTGGATTATCACATGTTGAATGGCGCAGACGACCGGTGGACGACGAGAGTAATTTAATGATCTAGTCAGTCACTGAGGTATTTCTCTCCTCTTTCAATGAACTGTTTCCTTGTCTGAAGATAAAAAAAAACCAGAGAAGGATGCCAAGAGGCAGCTTCAGGTTTTCTGTTCCTTTTGTGTTTTCTCTGTGCTGCGTCACTCAACCCCACCTCACTCACACAAACACACACTATCAGCAGCGCTGCAGGCTCCGAGTCCCACAACTCACTGCAATGACAGCTCACCACACCAACATAAGCAACAATAATGGCCAGAGGGAATACAAAGATAGCTTACGTGACGTACATGTAGGTACTGACAGTGAAATTGCCCCGATGGGCCCGAAGGCACCGGAAAGGGGCTGGGTTGGATTCGTTTTTGGTTTTTTTTCTCCATTGTGGCATTTTCAATGTAGGCTCATTGTAAATACTCAAAACATCATTAACAACAGCTGCCGGGGAATCAGCAACATTGTCAGAAAGTATTCATTCGTGCCTCTTTACCCTATCCTTATTTAACTCTGCTCAGTCTATAAGTACCGGCTGACAGGTACTGTAGACTCACAATTCACACCGAGTTTAAGAGATGGAGCTTAAGAGGACCCTGACACTTATCCTTGGAATTTAGACGTTTAGGTGATACTATCACAAAAAGCTGAACGCTGCTTACTTAAAACAGTGCTTTAGTTCCTAAATGCAAAAAACAAGCAAGCAATATTAAAACAAATACTTGATATTAAGGTACATATATTCACTGTTAACTTGTTGCTTATCGAATGCTGCAGTCTTTTTTGATTTAAATGGGTTTTTAGTTAGATGCCTACATTTAAGTGCAAGAAATCTAATTACAAATCTGTCATGCGACCATGGTGAAGTTTGTAGTTATATAGCAAACATTAGCGTTTTACTTTTTTACCATTGCATGTACACTGTACACAAGTGTTTCTTTCATTTGAAGAAATGCTGGTGGATTTACAAAAGTCTAAACCCCCTATTCAGCCAGTCAACATTCATAGGGTGGGCGCTGAGGTGACGTCAACATACAAATATGTTGCTGTGCATCTGTACAATAAGATGGACTGGTCACACAACACAGATGCTCTTTAGACAGAGTGGGCTGTATTTCTTAAGGAGGCTCAGGTCCTTTGACGTCTGCACTAAGATGCTGCACATATTTTACCAGTCGATGGTGGTGAGAATGCTGTTCTACGCTGCGGTCTTCTGGGGAGGCAGCGGCAAACAAAAGGACACAAGATGGCCGGACAAACTCGCAGAGAAAGCTCGCTCAGTGTTCGGAGAGAAGCTGGACTCACTGGGGACTGTGGTGGAGAGATGCACGCTGAATGGTGCTGAATGGTGCATCTCATCAGGTGGAGGACATCTTGGACAATTCAGATCATCCTCTTCACCACATTCTGACCAACCAGAGAAGCAGCTGCAGTGGATGACTTACCTCATTACGATGCAGGACTGAACATTAGAGAGGATCCTTCATCTCCACTGCCATCAGACTGTACAACACCTTAGTCAATGGAAGATTGACTGGAGACCAAACTGAAGATAGACTGAATATTCTGTAAATAATTCACTGATCACTCCTTTAATTTTGATGGATATTGAATTTCCCCCGGGGGATTAATAAAGGTTATCTGTATCTGTATCTTGCTGAATAAAAGTGTAAGAAATACTTTTTTTTTTAAATTTCAACACTCTTATAAGTTTGACTGACAGGGATGTAATAAACTTGGGTATGACATGTGCGCAGACTGTGCGATGATAAAATCTACTGAATCTCAGGCCGTGACACAGATGAAGATACAAGAATTAACCGTCATCAACGCATGTCACCTACAATAGTTCAAAACAATGAAGCTAAGCTAATGGCAATAGCTTACAATAGTGGTATTTATGTGAAAAAAATCCAAAGTCGAGGGGAAGGAGGAGAGTGGACCCAGTCGCGACTCGGAAAAGAGGGCAACCTGGGATGGCAATATTGCAAACAAAGCTTGAGGTTAATAGTTTTAGCAAACGTAGACACAACTGTCACGTTAATCAATGCGTCATTTCATGGTGCGTTCCTACTGGTTGTTGAGTAAACGCAGGTCGTAGCAGCATCACACTGTGAGATGGTCGTCCTAAATTTCTGACACCATCAGAATTTTGTCCCAGACCTCCCTCACTG
>JAPQRN010000006.1:6008903-6027779 GCA_037367275.1 Coranthus polyacanthus | reverse complement strand
AGAGCTACATGAAAACATCTGTAACGCTAAATCATTACAATCTTATTTCTAGAAGACAGTATGGTGTCAAATAGCTTTTTTCCCCACATGAACCTGGAAGAATAAGTATGTTTCTAAGTTACTGGAGTGGAATCAGCCATTGTGTATGTTCTTAGCACCTTTGATGAAAATCGCAGGGAGATCAGGTGCGATGTCTTGGGTGATACCCAGTGCATGCCAGGGATCAATAGACCCGTTGGGGAAAACTATCCTGGAGGAGCGGATGTCATATGCACCGTAGTACTCATTAGTCTGAACAACGGCTGCTGCCAGTTCCTCAGCGCTGACATTGTAGAAGTCTGCACACTGTCTGACCTGATACCTGGATTAGGAAAAATACAGTGATACTTTAAAAAAAAACAGGAGTGAATGGCTAGATGTTAAGGAAAAGGAAGCAAATGATCAGCATAAAATGTGGAAGTTCAAGGTGTGCAGGAGTAAAAACATAATTCATAATAATCAGTTACAGTTATTATGGTCAGTGTACTCACTCAAGAGGAAAACCAGCAAAAGGCTGGTTGGGTGAATCGGTGCTCTGATAGAATCCAAATTCAGTGCAGGTCTGGTAGAGCCACTGTCTCCCTGACAACACAAAGATAAATGTATTTATTGCAAGCGTACAGTAATCAGTGATATCACAGCAAAGAGGCTACTGATTAAAGGGCAGGTCAAGCCAACAGTGGATTTAAAATAAGGATTCATTTTCCGTTTTTCAGCCCTAATTATGAGAGGAAAGAGTGCAACTGAAAGCCACAAATAAAGAGTGGTGGGTTGGGAGATTTTATGCGGACACATCCCAGTGGCTTTTTCACCACTTCCTGTCCCGGTGCATCCAGCCCTCCCACTCATGAAACTGATGCTGGGAACTGGAGCCACAGCCTGGGGCGAGGGTACGGCATGGAGTAGAAAGAAGCAGCTCTTGGTTAAACATGCAAAGTAGTTACTGTATTTAACACAGTGTCACAACATTGTTCAAAAATAGCCACGTCTTAGAATAGACCACTCTGTTAAATATTGCCAGTTGCAAAATAAACTCTTTTTTTAGTCTAATGAAAACATTGGTTTATATTCCTCATATTATCTCAAGACTATTACCACATACAGGGGCTCGTTTTACCCTTACATTGTGTATATTAACAATTAAAGTTATAATAAAATAATTGCAGGAGCACTCATATTGCCACATCATGTGTTATTTTTGGTTATCCTAAAATAACCTTTCAAAAATGGTTTTGCTAGTGTATGATTGTCCTGTGGCCTGATGTCACTTGCCACTGATTGTGGAGAAGTTGACATTTCTGTCTCTGTTGCATTTGATGTGCCTGTGTTAGTAAGTGTCAGACCATAATTTTCCTGTCACATCAAACTGCAGATGGCCGTCACCCTCTGTCATAAGAACAAAAATATACCACCTAAAAAAAAAAACCCATAAAGACACATTCCATAAAAATAGCTTTTTCTATAACAGCCGTAAAGCTATTACGGTGGAACTTTAAAATAGAATGCACTGCAATCACCATGTCTACACGCACACGCGCAAACACAGACAACACACTCATGCCCACCTCCCCCTGCGGCTGGGCCATCCCAGGATGCATTAGTCATGTCTCTGAGGTAGTTGTTGAAGCTGGCGTCCAGACATTTCATAGAGAATGTGTCCATCATGAGGCGGGCCACTGCAACGTAGCGGTCATAAGGGTCCCCCAGTGAGGCGTCACCCATCACACTGCACAGCACCTGGATGGTGATGTTGGTTCCCATCACACCCTGCGCTGACAAGAAAGTCAAAACAAAAAACCTCCTCAGTGTATAAGACTGATGTAGAACTAAATGCTTTTTCTCTTACTTGCTTCCAGTCAGAAAATTTCATATCAAGGTAACAACTGTGAAATGACTAACAACATTTGTTTTTCAGATCTCGGCTTACTATCTCAAGGCTACCTATTATTTTTTCTCCACATTCCATAGAGGTGATACAAAGATGACTCAATTGAAAACAAAGAAATATATCGTCTGAATCAGCCTCCTGAACTTACTGGCATCAATCAAGTAAGAAAGCTGTTGTTTTGCACATATTAAAGCTGCACTTTCAATCTTCCTGCTCCAAGGACGTTAGACAATACGATCATTCCAGTTTTGTCCCAATGCTAGACTCAGTCGGTGCTTTAGCTTAATGTTTATTTAAAACTAAATAAGTCAAGTTCATTTAGTGCGGCACTTTTCACAGAGCGGGGTCACAAAGTCCTTGGCAAGAATAATGTTTAAATGGTAAAAAAAGAAGGAAACAATAAAACAACAGATCTTAAAAACACATCAACAGGTCACAGAAGTTCTTCACAAGAGTAAAAACTGTTAAAAATCTTAGACAAAAACCATAAAAAGAATGATAATAAAAACAAACAACAGACCTTAAAAATAAACAAGATTGTAATACAAGACGGCAGGAGGGGAGGCAAAGGCCAGTGTGAATAAATGTGTGTTTAGCTGCTTGTTAAAGCAGTAAACGCTCATTATATAACTTTACTGCAGAGTGCTTAGTGTTAAAATGTACACCTATAATACTAGGAACTTATTTTGTTGTTTAACCAGGAAAACCTCAAATCAGAACAATATTTCTTCAAGTGAGTGCTGGTGAAGATGCACATGAAGATTAGGACCTACAGATTGTGAAGTGAAAACAGGGACTGCTGTATTTGAAGGCTTTTCATGCAAAAAATCCCTGGAGATGTGAATGCGCCTTTGTGTTGAGCTGCTGGACAATAAGGAGTGTTTGAATTGAAAAGGTAGCCCAACAATTAGACAGAACCGCTCCTGGAGCCGTTTATAGCTGTTTATAGTGATCCAGTCCACGTACCTCAGCAACACAGAAGTGTGGTATATTGCCCCTCATTGGGTCCAGTACATTCTTGGTAGTACAGGTTTAAACTTGACTAAATGCAAGCCTCGTTAACTATACACGACCCATGTCTTCTATGCTCTTTGAGTAGAGAGAGGAACTGTTAGTACTTGTTCTACGTGCTTTAACATTACATAATGTCCTTCCGTATTTTATAAAGCACCCCATTGATAACCCCTCGACTGTGAAGCCACTGCTTCTGATTGAGTTACACCTCGCTCCTAGTTCTTACCCAAATTCCTCAGTGGTACCTAAAACCTGGTAGTTTGTTCTAGACCCAGCCCCGTGTGTCAGAGAGGCAGCTGTTGGCTGTGTGTGTGTCCGCTAGTGTTGTGGACTCTATGGCCCACCACTCCTCTTGGTTCTTTTATAAGCGTCTCTTTAGCTTGGGGCGACAGGAAACCAGAGAGACCAAAGAGTCTTTTGTTACTTTTTCACATCAGCTTATTGGTAACCGGACTCACGTCTCCTCAAGGCACCAAGGGGGACAGAGAGGGAATGGCATGAAAAAAAAGGGGTCGGGGGAAAAAGAGGGGTAACTGGTAAAAAAGGTAAAGTGAGAAAGCCAGGAAAGTGGCAGATGTTACAGATAATAAACCAAGAAAAAAAAAGTGTGTGTTTTTGTGATACCACAGTGGGGATGATATTAAACTATATATTTTTTTTTTTTTGGCAGAAATCATCAGTGCTACACTGATTGACTCTGGGGAGCCTAAAAATATTATGATTACTGTGCTGTTTGATGGTTCTACTGTTCTTTGTTAAGTTTTTGAGACATCAAACAAGCACAATATAGGTAACGACAGAGAAGGTAAGTAATCAACAAGACCCAGAAAGAGCCCTGGAGACCCTCAAGGCTGCATCTCTGGGCCCCTCACTGTTCGACAATGCAGGGTTTATTATGTTTCACTTTACTGCTTGGGCTCAGTGTAACCCTCCTAAACCTCATAGCTGGCGTCCGCTCATCCAGGACTGGATACTAGGTCAACCGAAGACCTAAAAAGGCTCTACAAAGTCCCCCGTCACTCTCCATCTCTACTGTCTCAGATCAACTGTGCATAAATTGTGTCATTTCTGAAACATTTTCTTCACATCAGAAGTCTATCAGCCCAAAGGACCTTTTGATACTGGGCAAAACTTTAAAGCTCAGCTCCTCAGGATAATTTCAATCTGACCTTCTTAACGTACTGCTCAGATTATGCTGGATTTGAACTTACAATATTTGTATAAATATGCTAACATTTAGCAGGCAGCGTTTAGTACTGTCACCAACTTAGTTTAGCTTGTGATTATGTCTAACCTAAATATCATTAACCATGTAACAGTAGCTGAGGCTCTAGATGATGGAATTATAAACATTATTATAGTTGATCTTGAAGGGAAAAATAAATAGACAAAAGTGAAGAGACAGTAGCAAACCGGGAATGTTTGTACCAAACTATATTTATATATACACAAACAAATATTTCACCTGAAAAGTAACTTTGAATCGTCCAAGATATTGGACTCATCCTGTTTTGACCATGAACCATGACCATAATTTCATGACAGTCCATGTAGTTGATGTTGAAAACAAAACCCAAAAATGTTAACCTCATCGTGGTACTCCAGGGGGGATCAGGAGATTATCAAAGTCACTAGGAATCAGCCTCATCATTCATCCTCTGAGGACAATCAATGCCCACTTTCACTGCAGTCCATCCAATAAACGCAGAGATGTTATACTCTTAACCTATACTCTACAAATGTTTAGAACTAACCTTTAAGTTAACATTACATGAATACTGTTGATGTTGCTTGTCTTCACTAGATTGCCCCTACCTCAAAATCCCTGTTGCCTTGATTGTACTGGACCACATCCATGAAATTGCCGGCCAGCGTTTCCAGGAAGTAGGCAGAGTCCCTTTCTGTCTCGATTTGCAGTTTGGAACACAAGCTAAAGGGGGAGAAGAGACAAAAACAGAAAGGAGAGGTTGCATTAGTGGAGAACAGGACAAAGGAGGAGAGCAGACGTAAGGAACGTTGAATCAGATTGAGCAGCTCTCTTGTCTCAAGTCTTGAAGAAAAAAAAAAAAGACACAAAACTATTTTTGACCAAGTGTTTACAGCACACAGCGACTGGCTACACGAAACATTTACACTTCATTAAAGTGGTGACCACCAGGAAGGAATAACAAAGCAATACAGATACAAAGCTATTCATTTCAACAAGAAGTTCGTTTCTGAATTGTTAGCTCCACTTTCTAAATGCTGAGTGATTCATTCAAAGTCTAAACACGTTTGCTGATTGGGGTCATCTGTCAAATAGACAGAAATAATATAATAAAAAGGTGCAGCACTGACAGCGCTTGTCATAAATTGAGTGGGTGTAACCATGCGGTTCTGTTAGGAAGACTGGTCTCGTCAACAAATTAGCCTTTGAGAACCTCGGTGCTGGTGCTTGTTGTTGATGATGAACATGCTGATTTTAGAAACAACTCATGTGTCTGTGATGAAATCATGACGCAAGTGCTGTATTCTCTGAGGCATTGTGGTTTGGCTGCTGGACCAGCTTCCGAAACAACATTGTGACCTTTTGTGCCTGCATGAGGACATGTCTGCATCAACGGCCTGCCATGATTCGCAAGAAGCTAAAATAAAAGATGCCGAACGTGGTCAGGACAGCGTAGACCCAAACACAAGGCTGTGACATTTGTTCTTTCAGTCTGGCCATGCAAATCTAAAGCCCATTTTATCCTGCTTATTCATCTTGTTTATTGACCCTACAGTTAATATAATAACCTAAAACGTGTACCACCAGAAGTGACCCTTAAGGATGACACACCTACAACGTTGAAACAGAGAACAGAAAGGAAAAAGAACATGCTAGCTGCTGAGACTTTACCTAGGCACAGCCCCTTTAAGCTAAATGCTAATGTCAGCATGCTAAACATGATGCTAACATGATGCTTAACAGGTATAATGTTTACCATTCACACATTCCTGTGGTAAGTATGCTAGCATGTGCTAACTAGCTCTAAAGAGCATAGCTAACAGAAGGCTAACACAAAGGCTTATGGCGATAAATATTGTAAATAGTGATGGGAGTCACTTTTTGCCTAAGGAAACCTCAACAGCCTTTTCAAGTGAAGTATTTCTGGAAGACTTTTATCTTTGTTATTTTGTTGTACAAAGCTCTTTAAAGAGCATTTAGAGTCTAACTAAATACTAACACCATTGTGTATGATTAAAAAGGCTTTACATAAACAACTAGTATAGTGTTGATCTAGTCTGGCTCACAGGATGTACTCTGCTGGAGTAGTCCTGCTGTTGGGCGACGATTTCAGCCGGCATTCTCCTCCTCCTGTTTAAACCTTTTTGAAAGAACAACAGCCACCTCCCAGGTAGGAACTTCACGCTGAAAATGATACGTTTTGACATGTAGAGGATTTAGAGATTATTTTGGGGATACAGTCACTTTAATACCGCAGCCCTCTCCGTGCAAATGTTCCCCCAAAACAACTTCTCCCTGACAATATTTAACAAAGACACTATCGCTGCATCCTGTGCTTAGTGCCACCCACGACAAGCCTGGTGCGTATAAAGAAATACAAACTAGCCAAACAACCCACAGAAGGTTTTCCCTATTCCAGAATGATTGTGGATTGTGTCAGACCTATGTCCAATGCTGGCACAGCACTGGACATAAATTGTGGAGATAGCTATGTGTGATGGGTGCTGATCAATTGTACAGTAAACAAATATAATAATTACTGTACATCTGCATCACATCCATCCTTTCAGAGTGAGATGACACTGACTGGTTGCCACTCTTAACTTTGATATTCCCTCCATTACAAAAAGACAGGTCTATGGTATCGGGAGCAGTTCTCACATTCCTGTGTTGCAGGTTCAGTGCAAAAGCCCTAAAGGAAGGGTGATGAAGCCGTAACAGGAACCGACGCAAACCAGACTCAAGGCAACCCTTGCTGTTCTCTGAACCTCTCGCATACATCCAGCTAGGGCTATGCTTTTACTCATATCCAAGTGTAGCCTCACATACAGCACTGTCTAATGATCACATTTCCAAGGCATTACTTCCTTTTCCAAAACAAAGCTCATGAACATGTAATGTAACAATGTCCAAAAAATATAAGGAAAGCAATGGCATTTAACAAATCAATGGTCTTAGAATAGAAGGGACATAACGTACAACGTGCAGGGTATAAAATCTTTTAAGGCAAATATGTTACTAGTCATTTACAGTGTGATAAATAAAGCTGACTTTAATTTTATGAACCTTAATGACTGACTAGTAGAACTGCAGCATTAACAGAACTTCCTTACAAAGTCACCCACTCATAATAATACAGTTTTCTCCAGCCTAACAGGTGCAACAAAGTTATGAGCACAATACGGGAGGTGTCAGTCAGGAACAATATGAACGCACAGTCCTGAGAAGAGAATAAATCAAATATTACAGAGTATTTTTTTACAGTGGGGAACATACTCCCACTCTCCCTCCTACAGTAATCTCAAAGAAAATATTTGAGATTGTTAGTTATTTAAAGGCCTGATATGCCAGTAAATTTGAAAATGCCATTCTCATTTCAAAATATTTATTTTCCCAGAAACAGCTAACAGTCTCCAGGTTTTCATTTGAACCAATCAACTCAGCAGGTTGTTACAATAATGAGTCCTTCCTGAGCTAATCAGTGAGTGGAGAAACTGTGAAGACTGTTGCCTCTGCTGCGTAATCGGACAGCCCCCGTCCCTGCATCATTAGTCAGCTCAATTCACTTGGTCAGAGAGAAAGTATGGGTACTGTACTTGAAATCTTTGGTGATGTTGTCGTAGGTCTCAGGGTCTTTCAGGCGTTCCACAAGGGTATCTGAAGCCTTCTTCACCAACAGGGGGCACTCGGCCTTCTCTGAGGCAAGCGAACGCCACACAACCTCTAAGTACTCTGGTAAAACATGGAGACAAAGGGAGGAGTGGACACTTAAACCTGGGCTGCTATAAAAAGACCACAATAATATACAAAAACTCTGCTTAAACACACAGGACCAATCTGAGGCGCCGTGAAAGCACCAGTTCATCTTCAAAACAACATGTGAATCAAGTTCTATTCAGGACTTGAGAAAGTTTTTATTTTTAAAATGTTTGGGTAAGGGTAAAAGTGAGAGTGGATTTCACAGTTTATGAATCTCTAAAAGCAACCAGTCAGAGGAGAAATCCCACATTACAAAATCTTGGACTATTTCCATCTGCAGTGAAAGCCAGCATCTTACCGGTAACAATGCTGACTAACTGCAGAGCTGTTTTGGGAAATAATAACTGTGTGCTGCCACGGACTCCCTGACTACCTGACGTAAAAAAAAAAAAAAATACCATGTACACTATTCTCTGTGTGTTTTGTCTCTGATGTTTTTCCAAAGTCAAAGGGAATGGGCTCAGAATGCGTGTGATAGTGTCTTCAAGATAGCACGAGTGTGTGGGTGGAACAGCACAGGTCCATGTTCAAAGCCACTGTGACCCTGATTCCAGGCTGCAGTCTTCCGGAGGAAAACAAAAGGCTCAGCCAAACACAACACAGACACAGTCTATCTGTGTATGAACCCTTTTCTCATCTTTGATCTGTCTGGGACTTTTACTTCCAAGGCACTGAGCAAAATTGAAAAAAAAAAAAATACAACAAAAACGTAGGGAAACTCTATTTAACGCTCGATGTGTTCTATGCATATGGTGACACAAGAGAGATACAACAGGAAAAACTCAATTACAGGCAGAATGTTTTCTTCAAGTAAGTGCTATTTGAGGCATTATTTTAAGCTCAATTCAATAACAAACATATTTCATTTCAAATCATCCATGTGGTATTTTTAGTCACTTCATTTTTAGAAGTCTGATCATCCAAAAAGTGATGCATACAACGTTCAATGAAAGCAAATGTTTAAGTGCCTCTAAAAAAAAAATTTTTTTAAATGGTGGAATCTGTCAAGCATTGTGTTTTGGACAACTTTTACACCTGAAGCCTTGCCCATGACTGCAGCAATAAAGTTTAGTTTGAAAAATGTTTTAAAAAATTGCTCAAGGAGCAGTCTTAAAAACAAGGATTCCCCAAAACAATTCACAAATTTGGATGTAAACTTCAACATTCTAGAAATTAGTGAATATGTTTAAAGACTAAACTAATGCACATGTGCTGCATTAACCTTGTATAACACCAACAGTTTTCATTTTTAGCTTTTTCACATTATTTACATTTTTTTGGCGTATGTATGTGTTTGTAAGCTGTCATGTAACATGTCTTAGTACCTGGAAAGTTGACTTGAGCATGAACAGGTGCACTTGTGGCAACAGAGGCATGGACCAGGTGGGGGTATTTGAGCCTGAACCAAGCAGCGAGAGAACCTGGGTACGACCCACCGAACGCCACCCACTTCCTGTTGGTCAGGCCTCGAGCCTCTGCTATCTCGGTTCGGAAGTGAGCCAGGTCAGCCAGTGCCTGACGACTGCTCAGGAAACGCAGGTTGTCGGTGCTCAGGTCACTAAATGAAGAGAAAAGGGAATCACAGTTTAACTTGTATTATCAGTGAGCAACTACGGTATGGTAAAGGAGTTTTTTGTTTGATAGTAGGGCTCCATCTAGTGGTTCAATGGCTTCATCTGCATCGGCTGCTAACGCTTCTTACAAAAACAGTGATGTCCTTTGCATCAGTTGCCACTGCTGCTATGCAGAGAATAAAACAGCACCCTTACAGAACCGTTAGGGTGACATGCAGCATAGGACCAAGGCCAGAATCGAACCAGGGTGAGCACCATGTGATAGGTGCTCTATCAGGTGAGCCACTGGGGCGCCCCAAATCCAGTTTTAAACCACTTGTCACCTGTTCAAAAGAAGCTTGTAGTGAACGCACACTCAAATAAAGTCAAGTTCAATTATGATCCAGTCGTCGTGTGTTCCAAAGAACTTTGTAGTAAACACACCCTCAAACAAAGTCAAGTCAGGTTTTAAACTAGAAAAAACATACGTTGTCGGGTGACTTTTTCCATAGAAGCGATGTTCCAGCATCAAGCAAAGTGCTCCCAGTTTTTCAGCGTAGGTGAGCCAGGCTCCATTCTCCATCCATGCTGGATTAGCTGGGCCCTCTCCACCTATCATAAGAAACACTGGCCCGTCTGGCTTGAAGAAGGCTTCATTCACAAAATATCTCTGGGGGAGAATAGGAGGAACGATCACTCAAGCTGAAAAATCTTTAGAAATAGACTGGCATGTATTAATGTGTATATAGTGGATAGAGTGAACCAAGCAGCCTTTGTGCAGATGGACTGGTGTTACATTTGTCCAGATGTACTTAATGGGATCTTACACTGTCTTCAGTAACTTCATTATTTATTTTTTATCTTAAAGCCAAACAAGGTCAAACAAATTCTGATCACTTTTTTTAAAGGGTTTTCAGTGGTAGAATGTAATTACATTTACTCCAGTACTGTACCCATTTATGCATTTGAGGTATTCGTACTTTTGAGTATTTCCATTTTATGCTGCTATACTTCTGCTCCACTACATCTCAGAGGGGAAAATATTGTGCTTTTTACTACACGACATTAAGCTGACAGCTTTAGTTACTGTCCATCCCCCAAATGAGCTAAACCTTAAACATCTGCAGAAGTAAAATGCAAATGCAAAATGCAAAACACCATGTATTAGTAAAATACTGACAAGAACCATTTTATAAATGCACAAGATCTACTTTGACTTTTCACACTTCCATACTTAAGTAAGATTTTGAACGCAGAACTTAAATACTTCCTCTACCACTGAAGAGGACACACAAATAACCACATAAGGAAACTTACTTGCTTCCACACTCTGCTGTCTGCACCACTGAAGTGATCCAATTTCTGAGTGAACCACTGCTCCTCAAACAGCGCTCTGTGGCTGGTGTCCAGCATTTGAATAAACTTCTTAAATCCCATATACTGTCCTTCTCCGACGGTAAAGACAGAAAGCAGGACAAATAAGACAACTTTACACGGAAGCAGCCCACTCGGTTCACAAGCCATGTTGGTATGAAAACGAAACACTCAGGAGCATGTGATTTATTTTTACAGTGTCATATGACAAGATCTTCTGCTGCTTTCACTGACTACTAAAACCGCAGGACTTTTCATTTGTCGCGTCTTTAAACACACCACTCATACGACACCGTGAGAAATTGTCATCAAAAATCGTAATAAATTTAACATAGAGGATTATTATTATGATAATATATGTAGTATAAAGATTTTAAATATGCGGGGATATTTAGGGGCACGGATGTTTGCAGCCTATGTGACACAATACAACCGTGTTGCAGTTCACTCGTTGCAATGCCTTTAAAAGTGCAGCAAGGGCTAAGTTACAACGCTTATAATGAGCTGGTTAAAAATGAACGAAGGTGCAAGTGCCCCTCGGGACTGAACGGTTTCGAAGTGGCATTTCGTCCCTACTGTGAAGGTATGCTCGCTTTACTGATCTTGGAGCAGCCACGACAACCACACAGCCAGCAGGGGCGGCAAAGAAAACGCGCAACGGCCGTTCTGTAGCGAAGAGGAAGCGGTCCGTCGTCAGTCTCCCTCAGTTCCGTTTGCTAGCTGATAGTTCATAGAGCCGCAAGTATGGAGGAGGCAAAAAACAAAGAGAATAAGCAGCCCGAAAAGACTGATGAGAAAGAAAAGGACAAGGAAAAGGGGCAGCAGCCCTCAGGGAAGGACAAGGAAAAGAAAGAAGAGCAAGAATTGGTAAATTTGAGTATTTCTCTCATTCAAATATACCCTAAGTAACGTTACAAGACCCGGGTCTGTTATTTTGCCTTAGTCACTGCCGCTTTGACAACATGGCTGAGCAGGCCCCAAGTCAATACCGTTCAAGATCGACGTCTAATGCACTTTCATACGCTTTGTAATTATTAATGACAAGAAGTAACTCCCTTTCGACTTATTAATGCCTCGTGTTTCTTTAAAAAACCCTTCACACAAACTGCGTTTAGCTACCTTTAGCTTAGCCTCACAGAGCCGGTAAGCTAACGTTAGCTTGCTAGTTGTTATCTTCATTGACTTTACTCGTTGGGGTTAGCATCGGTCAATGTAACATATGACACAGCAGCTAACTTTTCAGTAGCGAAACACTCACACCGCACAATAGCACCGATTTGGTATCGAAATATATATTAATTGCCACAAGCTTACATGCCAATTTAGTTTGTAATCGCCTTAAAAATGTTGGCTTAGCTACCTGCCACTTTCCAGAATATCGTCTTTCTACTTGTCTGTCGTGTTATAAGTGGTTAATATCTCATTATCACCATGGCAGAAATACTCCATCCAAGACAACAGAGCAAACCAGTTCCAGTTTAAATGGTGAAATTGACACTACTTTTTGCACTACTTTTCAGTCAGAGGAGGACAAGCAGTTGCAAGAGGATTTGGAGATGATGGTAGAGCGTTTGAGTGTAAGTATTGGATATGTGTAATACGACATATGTACACCAAACTATTCTTTCTGTGTGTGTAAGCCAGTGTAATGTGAACAATTGTGATTCTGTGTTCCCACGAATTGGCAGGACAAGAACACAGCACTGTACCGTCCTGCTTTGGAAGAGCTGCGCAGACAAATCCGCTCCTCAACCACCTCCATGACCTCAGTACCCAAGCCCTTGAAATTCCTGCGCCCACACTATGGCAAACTCAAAGAAATCTATGATGGCATGGCCCCAGGAGAGAACAAGGTAAGACTCTTGTGCTGATGACTGTTGTGCTGTCAGAAAACTGTGAAATTCACCCATGGGAACATTTTTAAGATGGAGCCAATGTATGAAAAAAGGTACAGTGAAATTGAAATTAAAGTGTAACTAAGTGCGTCTTCACAATACAATTGGAGTATATGAAGTTGAAGCTTTAGATGGTTGAAATTGTTTCTCATAATCCATATTTTGAGGATTTTGTTGATGTGTTCAGTGTTGTCCTCATATTACAAGTGACAGCCATTCAGGCATGGCTGTACCACAATTGAGCGTAAAACAATATATAATAATTAGTGTAAAATAGTGGTAAATACTTTAAATTTCATATCATAACATCACAAAATTTCAGTCAGTATTAACATAATAAAAAAGCAGGACATGGAATTTGTGCAGAAATAAACCAATAAATCTGTGAAAGTAATTGCCTTCAGATGTAAATACATCATGATTAAACTCTAGATGATGTTTGTATTTGCAGCGATTCTGTGCTGATGTGGTGTCAGTCCTCGCCATGACCATGAGCGGTGAAAGGGAGTGTTTAAAGTACCGTCTTCTGGGCTCACAGGAAGAGTTGGCCTCCTGGGGACATGAATATGTAAGGTAAGAAATGCTGACACTAGTCCCCACAGTAACATAAAAAAGGAAAGAAAGAAAAAACATAGCCCAAGGCCTTGTGGCTATTTGAAAAAAGGGAAATCATTCACACTCAGGGGAGAGCACTCGTAATAAAAGTTGCCACATTTGGAATTTGTCCTTTATTCAGCGACAGCAAACTCTGTGCTTAATGTTAATTCCTTTTTCTCCATCATCTTTCAGGCACCTGGCAGGTGAGGTGGCTAAAGAGTGGCAGGAGGTGGAGGAGAATGACAAGACCCAGCAGGAGACGCTGCTGAAACTGGTGAAGGAGATTGTGCCCTACAACATGGCGCACAATGCTGAGCACGAGGCATGTGACCTGCTAATGGAGATTGAGAGGTTGGACATGCTGGAGGACTATATTGATGAAAATGCCTACGGAAAAGTTTGCCTTTACCTCACCAGGTATGTCCAGGTTTTACATTTCAGAAAGCACAAATCACACTTTGGTCCAAAAACAGGACATGTGGATGTGTTTGTCCCTGAATGATGTCCATATTATCTCTGCCTTACCCCTCCAGCTGTGTGAGTTATGTTCCTGAGCCAGAAAACTCTGCGCTGCTGAGATGTGCCTTGAACATCTTTAGGAAGTTCAACCGTTATCCAGAGGCCCTCCGACTGGCCCTGATGCTTAACGATGTGGAGCTCGTAGAAAACATCTTCACATCCTGCAAAGACATGTAAGAACTGTGAAAGCACTGTACCCAGAGGACATAATACTGCCAGGGTGGATGAGCACACAGACATGATGATAAAAATGAACTGTGCTTATCTCAGTGATGTGTTTTTGACTAAGTTGATGGTTTTTATACAGGGTTTTGTAATAGAAGTCCCTCTGTGTCATTGTGCATGGTTTATGAGAGGTAAAGCCCCTGCTCTTTTGTGCTGCAGAGTTATTCAGAAGCAGATGGCCTTCATGCTGGGTCGCCATGGCATGTTCCTGGAGCTTAATGAGGATGTGGAGGACTACGAGGACCTAACAGAGATCATGTCCAATGTGCAGCTCAATAGCAACTTCTTGGCCCTGGCCAGAGAGGTAAAAGCAGAAGAGGATCTGTAGTGAGGCTGGAGAAAATAGACACGAAAAACTTAGATGATTTAAATGATTTAGTCATTACTTGTGACTTCTGCAATCATGGTAAATGTGAATTTGCTCGATTTGAAAGTTGGTTTTAAGGCCTAAGAAACAAATTACACCAGGTCAATAACAAGTCTCTTACTGACGACAAAGGGCTGAAATTTCTCATTCTACCAGTTTTTACCATGGGGAAAAAAACAGGGATGAAATGGTCATGGTAAACTGTCATAACAGATATTCCTCTGAAGATAGCAGAAACATAAATGGGGCTCAAAGACTGCAGGCGAGAATTAGAATGTGATGGAAGTAATGCATGCTACGTTATGTGGTTTCTAACTGTGACAGAGTAGTTTCAGGGGTATTTTAAATGTTCCATTTCTGAGTTGGTTTTATACTGGGAAGAGTTCCTGACAGTTGATGGCTACAGGTGAATGAATACCACAAAATGATTTCCTGCCTGGAAATTGGAGAAAGAAAATTGCTTTTTTATTTTTGCTAAATGGAGCCGTGGCACTGAAAGAATAATGGCATGTGATTCATAGATGGAGATAGAGGATGAGCGTTCAGCTCCCCGCTTTCAGATGGATTCATTTGCTTAGGATGACTCAACACATTTCACCTTTATTGATAGTGCACTCATTCTGTCTTTCACAGTTGGACATCATGGAACCCAAAGTCCCAGATGACATCTACAAAACACATCTGGAAAATAACAGTGAGTAGATATCTGGAAGTTGTACTGGAAGCATCCACACTGTTTGTGTGTGTGTATGCATTGTGTTATATTTAAATGTAAATGCCATGGGTTATGGTGTCTGATGTAAGGGTTTAATGCTTAAGCTACCGCTCAAGTTTTATTTTTGTATTAAGCCCAGTAATTGATTTTAGTTTTTTGGGAATTACTATAGGTTGGAATTTAGGCAGGTAAGAGAGGTACAAACTGTAAGTACATTTTGATAATTTTTTGCTGTGTTTGATGAATGCTTTATTTGACAGGGTTTGGAGGTAGTGGCTCCCAAGTGGACTCAGCTCGTATGAACCTGGCCTCTTCGTTTGTGAACGGCTTCGTCAATGCAGCCTTTGGACAGGACAAGCTACTCACAGACGATGGCAACAAGTGGCTGTACAAGAATAAGGATCATGGTACAGAAAAAACACAGATACATTAGTGGATCTAGTAGTTGATTGTTGCTGTAGCTGTGCTTTTCACTGATCAGGGTTAATTTGGGGAACATACTGAAATAATGCTGGGTGACTAAAAATGATCTAAATGTCCTCAGGCATGTTGAGTGCTGCAGCTTCATTGGGTATGATCCTGCTGTGGGATGTAGACGGTGGTCTGACCCAGATTGACAAATACCTGTATTCCTCTGAAGACTATATCAAGGTAAGCCTACTTTCACATAAAGATACAGTGACAGTCACAAGGCTTTAAAGGCAAACATTCAAAAGTACCTGTGCTCCATCTGTCATAGTAGTTCTGTACCTCTACTGTTTAATATCTAAGTAAATACTTTATACGCTGCCAGTCCCCTATGTTCCAGAAAACCACAACTTACTTCAATTAGAATCCATTGACTTGACTTGACTAACTGTTCTATCCTCACTGATTTGTGAATTGTATTTACTGAAAGCTATTTTCTTTCTTATTACTGAAAAATAAAGTACTTAATGTCCTGTTCTGTGGCCTGCATCATCTCTGTCTGTAGTCTGGTGCCCTCCTGGCCTGTGGCATCGTAAATTCAGGTGTGAGGAATGAGTGTGACCCAGCCCTTGCCCTGCTCTCTGATTACGTCCTTCACAACAGCAACATCATGAGGATAGGAGCCATCTTTGGGTGAGGATGAGAATGACCAATAATCAAGTGATGGCTCACCTTTTTATAAAAGCCTTTTAATATATATTCTTGAATATCTCTGTCTTTTTTCAGTCTGGGCCTGGCTTATGCTGGCTCCAACAGAGAAGATGTCCTTTCTCTGCTTCTCCCTGTCATGGGAGACTCCAAATCCAGTATGGAGGTATGGATCTTTGCTTTGTGCTAAGAACTCCTTTTCACTAGTCTACATACGTTCTGTACTCAACAATCAGGTGTGTACTTCATCATCAGGTGGTTGGAGTGACGGCGCTTGCATGCGGTATGATCGCAGTAGGCTCTTGTAATGGTGACGTGACCTCCACCATCGTTCAGACTATCATGGAGAAGAATGAACAGGAGCTGAAGGACACATACGCTCGCTGGCTGCCTCTAGGCTTAGGACTCAACCACCTGGGTAAGCTTCAACATAAATATAATAATATGACACCAAAATTATGCGACAGAAGGAGCCTCCATTGTTTGTCTTGGCTGGTCGAAGTTACTTCGTGTCATGTTGCCTTAATGCACTTGTCCTGCCTCCATCCATGCTGTGTGGAACAATGCAGTGTTGTCCAAATGATGAAAAGTATTGCCATAAAAAGTGTGATTTGCAACACACAGAGCATGACATCGCACCTCACCATTTATTATCATATTGCACAGCCCTAAGTGTATTCCTATACCACTGTTTCTTTTCTTGCCTTTCGTACGATATAGCTGATGCGTGTGTTCTTCATTGTCTTTAGGTAAAGGGGAGGCAATTGAAACAACCCTGGCAGCTCTACAGGTTGTACCTGAACCTTTCCGCAGCTTTGCAAACACACTAGT
The DNA here is from genome assembly GCA_037367275.1 of Coranthus polyacanthus. Taxonomy (NCBI): domain Eukaryota; kingdom Metazoa; phylum Chordata; class Actinopteri; order Kurtiformes; family Apogonidae; genus Coranthus; species Coranthus polyacanthus. Next base: position 6,010,680 of record JAPQRN010000006.1, on the reverse strand, counting down.
GGACATCTGTGCATATGCAGGTCAGTCTCAACGAACTGCGTTTCAGCTTATGCAAAAGATAGTTTTCTGTTGCCCAGCAGTAATTATTTTTCTCCACCTCAGGTTCCGGTAATGTGCTCAAGGTGCAGCAGCTGCTTCATATCTGCAGTGAGCACTATGAAGCTAAGGAGAAAGACAAAGAGGAGGACAAGGATAAGAAGGATAAGAAAGATAAGGACAAAAAGGAGACTGCTGCTGACATGGGCTCCCACCAGGTATGCATTAAATTGTGTCCATGATTCTGTCAATACATCCATGTATCATATTTTAGAGGTTCCTTTATAAGCTGTATTATACCTGAGCCATTAGGGGGAAATGTAGAAAAGGCAGTTGATTTCTGTGCTTTCCTTTCAGGGTGTTGCTGTTCTTGGTATCGCCCTCATTGCCATGGGAGAGGAGATTGGTTCTGAGATGGCTCTACGAACATTTGGGCATCTGGTGAGTAGCACCACTTACTCAAGCTTTTGCTTTTTTAGGTTTGATTTTACTGAATACTTGAATGTTTTGTTATGCTTTGGATCTAACCTCACTAATTAGGGATGCGTATCATTAGGATTTTATCAATACTGATACTTATCAATACTGTGATCGATACTTCTCTCTATAATTTGGTACAAAATATAAACACCTGACATAAAAAGATGGTCGTCATCGCCCAATTAAAACACCATTTTATTGTAACCATTTTCCATCACATTTTAAAAGAAATTGAACTAAAAATAACTGAAAACATGACATTAGATGAGAGTGCATGTGCATGTTAACCATAGAGATATCCACGATTTTGCACAGGCATAGTAACAGACGCGTCTCCGTTACCATGATGATTAACTTTCACTTCTACCTGCGTGCTTTGTTTTACTGCTCTGCTTCATTTCATGGATAAATTAACACTATATTCTGTCAATATCGTCTTTAACATTATCAGTTCTGAAGTTATTTTCACCTCGTGAGAAAATGTCACCACACAGAGAGTTACAGAGCTGAGAGCTGCATCGAAGTAAGAACGGACCAGTTTCTGTCATAGTTATTAAACACACGGACTCACACAGAGCACACGTTGGGTTGATGACCTGATTTGTGATTGTCTGATGTCAGATTTGTCTGGGAAATAACGTTTATGTTTTTCAAAAAACAAGTATTGTTAATGTTACTGAGTTTGATTGCTAGCTGCTTAACTCACTGTAAAACTAAACATGGGGAGCTGTGGCTCGTGGTTTCAGAGGCTGCTGGTTCAGGGTCTGGCTCGGGTGTGTACTTGTTGTGTATCTGACAGTTACAAATACTGGCGATGATGTGCTTACGTATGTGTGGATAATGCAAAATGTCGTTTTGGTTGGTTAGTTTCTTTTTCATTGCTGTGCACTGTAACGTTTGTAACGCAGCACGTCACAGATTTGTCCTCAAATTAATTCACATTGTTGCACATGGTTAACTGAGGCTCCCCACAATATTTTGGGCTCATTATAAGACTATGGCAGGGCACCACAGTCTGTATCATTAATGGGAAACCCTGCATGATGTTGCTGGTGTTACCCCCTTTGCTCCCGACTACAGTTTTGCATATGTTGCCTTTAGCTGCATTCTCATTCAATATTGTAACGTGAGCCCACACTTTAGACCATGACTGACTGTGCACACACGCATATTCAAGACACTCGCAGCGTCATTGCCGAACAGCGACATCATCACAGTGAAAATGACACGCAACAGCTTTCAATCTGACACAGAAGAAGGA
>JAPQRN010000006.1:5984526-5997624 GCA_037367275.1 Coranthus polyacanthus | reverse complement strand
TCTCTTTGTGATCTGACTGCCTTGTAGTGGAATTATTTATTACTAGGGCAGCTCTGCAGGGTATCAGCTAGGAAAATCTAAGGAACTTTGTTACTTGACTTTCTGTGTTGCTTTTTTGAAGGCGTGTTTACCCCATACCAGAATAAGGGCTGTGTGTCTTTGTGCCGATAATGAAAAGCAGATCCATCAACAAAGGGCTTTCTCTGTTAGAGCCACATACTATTCTTTGGTACAACTCTTGTTTTGTTGTTGTACTGTAATAACTGCTGCTTTATGTATTTCTGTTCTTTCTCTCAGCTGCCATCTTAGTTTGCTTCGTCTTGGATGTAACTATCCATGTTACAAAAATATGTGTTTGTATGTTTATATTCAAATTAAGAAAACACTTCCCTCCCCAAGAAGACACTGATATAATGTATATATTCCAAAGAATATGCCCTTTTTGTCTGATTCCCAGAAACGAAGATATGACAACACCCTGTCGTAATGAAAAGGTCACATAATGTGAAAATGCACACTCATCATGTGGCATCAGTACTTGTGCTATCGCCGATCACTTCTCTATTGTTCATTGTTGCCTTCTCACTTCCTGTCGATCCTGCATCCCACTTTTCTCCTATTGATGTCACTTCCTGTCTCTTGCAGCCCTCATTCCCCCCCGGGCAGCCTCCCTCTGTTGTGTTTGCTACCCCACCGCCTCCACAAATGAACCCAACACCACAACCCCGACAGGTAGGCCAGCCGTTGCTCACATGCCGCACAGTACAGCCGGATGTTCTCCATTCTAAAAATGGCACTTCTTAGCACTGACCAAAATTCCTGTTTTGCTTTTGCTTTATGTCAATTACTTTTTTTTTTTTTTTTCTTCTTTTCTTTTTTTTTTTTTTTAAATCTGAAATCTGATGCAAGGATCATCACAGAAGTAGTAAAACAGAAACAGGATAAAATGTTGTTAAAGTGTGCCATGGTCCTCTCTTGTTGTTGCATTATATCACTGTTTGGCTTAATGACTGCTCACTGCTGTCTGAAAAATCTCAGTAGGAATCACGGTGTACAGTTTCTGTGGGTTTCTTAGAATGCCCGCATGTCTATTTTGTCTCCTGCTCACCAGTTCTGCACCATTTTAACTGACAGCTTTGGCCTGTGCTTCGGAATGGCTCTAAGAATTCATAACTACTGTCCCTGTAAAACATATGACGTGGGTGAATTTATATTCAGGGTCAGACATCACCTCTTGGTAGCATCACTGCAACACTAGATGTATGGCATATGTGTCTTACTTTATCTTGTGTTATTTTAACACATGATGTATATTGATTCTAATTATTTACAGGTGTAGTGCGCAATGCTTTTTTGCCATCATTGGGCAAAAAGTACTTTTCAGCATATGGTAATTCAAACTGTCTGTGAGGGATACAAGATTTTGATATTTTGACTCATCTCAGGTGTTTTTAGAGAGATGGGGAGGTTGTGATTGACAGCTTTAATTACTGGCTCATCACAGAGGTAACATTGCAGCTCCCATAATCATGATATTTACTTCCTCGTGTTGTCTTTTTGCTAAAAATACGCAGACTTGATCACTGTCAACATAGACATTCTCCCTATAGTTCACCAGGACAGCGGGACACATAAAGCTAGGAGCTCTGCCTTTTTTCACACCTATACACTACCCTACTGGACTAATTGCTGCAGAAAATGGGTGTGGCTTTCGGTTTCACTGGGCTAAAATAAATAGGGTGAAGCAGCCTCCTTCAGTCAGAAAGGAACCTCTGTCACAGCATCCAGACAGCCATTCAGCCTTTAACTGCAGTTCTGATGATGCACAACTGGAAGGAGCATGTGAGTGCAGAGAGATGCATGGATCTTGTGCTTCTGTCTTTAACCTCTGTCCTATCTGCCTCTCCTCCTCCTCCTCTAGTTTGCCCCAGGGCCCCGGCCTATACACCAACAGGTACTAACAGCACAAACGACTAATCTGACAGATGGTTTATAGGGCTGTCCCGAATACCAGTTTGGGGGCTTCGAAGCTTCAGTGAGAATTACCTGAAACCACGTGAAGCTTTGCCAGGGGTGGAGTGCAGGGGTTGTAACTTATGTCTCTTGTTTCTGTTTTCTGTAATGGGTTTTACTATCATACAGTCCAGCAAGGGCCAAGAAACATTATTTTTCAATCGATGTACCTACACAATAACATGACAGTTATACACTGTATGCACGCAGATTGCACTAACATCAGCCATAATTGGAAAAAGAACATCTTAGAAGTTGCAAAAACGACTAAGGTGTTTCTTACAGCTTTCATGCAGTTTCCCAAACTCATTATAGAGTTGTGATATGCCAGTTTCCTTTGGCATATTTGGCACTCAACGTTATTCCAGACTTGTTCGACATCTCGCTAGCTTAGTTGTAACTTGTAAGCCTGTGTTAGTGTCAGTCCTGGTAACATTAGATGAGAGCTGTGACGTCCAAAACTTTCACTAAGTTTAAAAATGTCCTTGTCTGACAGTAACTAAGAATAATGAATTTTGATGCATTTTGAATAATGTTGGACAACTATTTTTATTTCCATGGGCTGTGTGTGATTTATTTTTTTCAAAACAAACAAACAAACAAACAAAAACAGAGCAGCTACAAGCTCCAGTGGATTGATAGGTTTAGAGTTCATGTTGGGTCATGTTTACAAAATGAATACCACAATATGTTTTGAGTAAATAAAAAAAAAAAAAAAAAAAAGTAATAAAATGTGACTGTGCTTTAGGGGGCAATTATTGCAAGTATAATATATCTAGTTCTGTTACTGTGTAATTATAACCATACTGTGAGTCACAAATAATTATTGACATATACAGTGCCCTTTATAAAGGAAAACACTTGGAACAGAAATCATTATTAAAATGTTATGAGAAAGTGTTTAGGGTTATGTTTGGTTGTTATCGAGTTTGTGAGTAACTAGGCCCACTTCATTGGGATTCAGTGTTCTGCTTATCCTCTGCATGCTGCTTGTTAATTCACTGCTTGGCTCAGAGCAGACAGTTTCTGGGTGCTTTGCTCTAACTGATTGTGGTGCTCTCTTTTTCTCAATTCTTCTTGTCCCCACCTTCTTCTTGCTTCCATTTGATGTGTCTCTGTGTGTGATCTGTGTTTGCGCTGCTGAAGGGAAGCTTCAGATCGCTACAGGTAACTCATTTTCCTCCTTCTCCCAGTTTTCCCCTTTCTCTGTTTTTTTTTTTTTTTTTTTTTCCCCCCCCTCTCACCTACTTGAGTAGAGCATATGTGTGTCTAATATTTTGCTTTGTTGGCTTGGTGTCATTTCGCCGGCTTACGTCGTTAGCTCCCAGGCCAGCAGCAGAATGTCAATGAGGGGGCTCTGAATGAACCAGCATTAGCTGCTTTATCTCTTCTGGCAGGCAGGGCCAATATGTTTCCAGCTGGAGTCTAGCCACAGATTCATGGGCAAGCTATGAGCCTAGCTATTAGGTTGGACAGGCTAGCTCCACTCGCTGTGAGAGATAAAAACATATGGGCATGGGAGATGTTTTTTATGACAGAAGTTTCAGAAAGGTAACTAATAATTCCCTAATTTGTCTACTTGTCTCTCTTTTTTCCCCCGTTTTTAATCTTCTCCTTCCTTTATTTATTTATTTATTTATTTATTTGCTGCTGCTTTTCTATTTTCCGTTCTCTCTCTTTTCCTTCACCTTACCTCTCGGCCTCACCCTCTACACTTCTCTTTTCCCCTGCCTTCCTTTTTAGCCCTACTACACCAACAGGGCCAGCCTGCCTCCCAGCAGCGGTCCTCGGGGCGTCCCCCCCAGCAGCGCCCCTCGGCCTGTGACTCCCACCCACGTCTACCAGCCGGGGCCTGGTTCCCAAATGATGATGATCCCCGGGCAGCAGTTGCCCTTCCCCAGCTCACCACAAGGACCATATTTCATACCAGGACAGGTAGGGGATGCATACTGGAGGGGACATTTATTTTGCCATGCTCTGTGTTCTGTCTCTTTTTGTTTATTTTTTCAGGGACCGCGCACATTAATCAACGTCACAACTAATTTTCAACTGTTGTCCTTTGACCAGACTTAAGTTAGCCATTAAAACAACAATTATTCTGCCATGTGGGGCTCTGTCCTTTGCAGCGTTAGAGGGAGGAGAGTTAAAAACTGGCCAAGTGTGAATTGTGATGGAAAAAAGTAAATAGATGACATCTAGATTAGATTACACAGTAACTTTAAAGTAGTATGGCATGTTGCAAATTACAGACTGCTCATTTTAAAAATAGGTTAAAGTTAAATTAACTGTTACTTTGCCGATTTTATGCTTTCAACTTGATAATCGGAGGAGAGGTGCACGTTTTTTGTACATTTCTGTCATGTATTTAACAGCCAAAGATGTGTGAGACGGAGCTCAGCAGGCTAGGCCAGCAGGTGCTCCAGACTAACATTAAAGCTGGACTCAAGCCACCACCTCTCACCCGCAACTATTCCAGAGCTAAAGTACAAACCAACAGAGCATGTGATCCTTTGAGTCACTTGATTGTTATGAGATAATGTTGTCTCCTTTCTTGTTTATTTTACCTTTTTTAAATTGCTTTAAAAAGCAGCTTGCATGTTGAAATTGTTCTGGATTTACACACGATGTAAAATGGAAACTGGTAACAAATTTCCTAAAAGACTTCATTCAATGCGGTGTCGATCTCCTTAACCTGCGACAGTGCTTTATGTGAGGCAGCAAACAGACTAACAAACAGTGCTGCAAACCCCTATTCATTACATCACTTCTCTAATTTCAGTACCGTTCAGCAGATCTACCTATGATAGCACACTATAACACAGTATTGCATTAACATTGTATTATGGATTAGTTTCTGTTGCGGTACCTATAAATACTGTAATTGCACAGCTCTCATCAATTTTTTTTTTCTTCTTATCCTTGTCTGTTTCGGGACCCAGGATGTCAGCAGGTTCAGAATGATATAGCCGTGTTCTGTCCTAATTTTGTGAATTTATATTTCCACCTTGACTGTTGAATTGCATTACTATTCATAACCATAGCTCCCTGTTGTGTACTAAAATATAATCTCTATGTACATACATATATGTCTTAAAATCCACTTACTAAAAAAATGTTCTTCTGTCGTTAATTTACAAGTTGCTCTTTAAAATACAGTATATACGGTAAGGAGAAAGCAATTGTGACTGTATATAATGATTTTTCTTTCCGTCCTCCTTCCTTTTGTTTCCCCTCTTTCTGTCTTCCATTCTCCCTCTTCTTTGTTTCCCTAGTACCGGTCAGCAACCTACATGGCCACACCCCAGCAATATCCTGTACCAGCAGGCACCCCGGGCTTCTACCCAGGCACCAGTCCCGCTGAATATGGTACTTATGGTAAGAGGCTCTACCTGGGGCCTCACCTGAACCATTCACATACAGAAAAAGATAACATCTAACAGGGCTTTTAAAACCAACACAACAGCCAAATACAATCTTCAACCCTAAAGTTCTCCTCAGTGTCTAAGGCCACTTCTTGTCAGTGATTAGTGTGAAATTGGACCAGCAGGTTTAGAGACGAGAAGGGAACTAATTGTATCTGCGGAGAATGTTTAATGGATGGTGTAAATCATCAAAACAGCACAAATGTACATGTATCCCCTCAGTGGTTCTGCTTCTATGTCTGAGTTCCTCAGAACTAAAGAGCAGCAGTGTTTCTCTCAGAAACTCAGTTGTGCAATGACTTTTAGTGAATACACAGGGAGAAATCAGCAGGAGGACTGTTTTTAATATAACAAAGACCCTGTTACCATAATCAGCTGCAGCTACAAGACATGTGTTGTTGTCAGTAAGGGGTGGGGCTGCATTCTGGAAAATTTGTTAGATGTTGCTCACTGTCAAAGCGGGTTAAGTGATTGGGTTCACCAGACAGGTAAATGAAAGAATGTCAGCATAAAATGACCCGGAAATATCTTAATGTCAGCCATGATAAGATTTGCTTGAATTCTCCAAATGCTAAGGAAAGACGTTTCAGTGCTTCCTTTAGTATCTCCTTTAGCACAGGATACACTGAACAATCCGTTACCAAAGGAGAGGAGAGGATGCCGTGGTGTAAAGTTAATGTTGAAGTATAACCTGTGTTTAGTTCGCATTAGTTATTTCCTCATTTTGAGCCGTGTATTGCAAGCTTGCGAATATCATTCATTAGTTTTATTCTACCTCAGTTGCAGATCCTGTAATAAAACTAAACTATGAACTATAAATTGCATTTTTAGATGGAAGAGAAATGCAGCCAAATCAGACTGGGAGTAAGTATATTTCTGGGTCAAAATTTGATTATAAATTTATGCAGACGATTTAATTCAACATGTAAACTTGTGCAGCAGTAGATTTGTAGAACTGATTTGTAGCTTTATGATTCCATGGCGTAGGTTAATTTTCACACAATCGTACTAATTCAGGATTCATATTGACTAATATAAATGGACAAAAGGCTGAGTGTGAGTGACTGGTAGCGTATATTCCTTTCTTTATTTCAATTCCAATCTACGTCTTGTTTTTCACCGAGCTGTCTGCATTTATAGCCTGCATGAAACGCCACAGTAAGAACACACAAGTATCCGAGATGCACTTTTTGAAGTCCATCTTCAGAACATTGTAGTTTCACCACAGCAGAACCAAATAACATTCGCCTAGTGTAAGTGCAGTCAGATTCTTTCAGACCTGTGGTTCCTCTATGAATCCTTTTTTAAACTTCTTTCCAGAACCTCATGACACTTTCCATTAAGGTCAAGAGAAAGTGGTTAGGAACAGGAGATAGGAGGTTGTTTTTTTGGTTTGCACTATTCAATTGCAAACTTAGTTTACTTTGAGTTTAAGTGCCTCTGACATATTACTCATGATCCATATGCCATTACACCCTCTAGAGGTGACCGAGTGTCATTGCACTACAAGAACTGATGATGCCCTGAAAACAAACCTGCTGACCCCCCAGCAGCAGGCATCTGAGCTATGTAATGTCTTTGTTAAAACTGTAGCTCATCAGCAATAGAATGCACACGCCTGAATACAGGCCTGTTAAAAGCACAATTCTACCTATTAGGTTTTTCATGGTGCTCACTTTACAGTCCTCTGCACACACTGCACCTGCATGTAGATGTTTTTTTTTTTTTTTTAATTCTGAGGTCACATTTTTCACCCTTTTTTGGTAAAAAATTAAAGTAATTTCATGATTAATGCATTGCAGACTGAGTTATTGAGATATTGACTCTTAAGAATTAATCTTTTACAGGCCTTGTTAATAAATGTAATGCCTTTTTCAAAAAGCACCACTAGCATCCAGTACATAGAGCATTTTTTAATCACTATTCTAACTTTAATTCGTTGAGGTGGCCTTTTCAGTCATTACAATGACCTTGCATTATGTAATTAGCATGATTATTGGACAAATGTATCTTTAAAAACTGCGTGAATATGAACGTGCATTAGGTTTACAGGATACAGTTCATTAGCTAAATGGCAGGTGAGATAAATCACTGTAGAGTGATTTAGGATTTTCCTGGTCTAAAAGGTAATCATGTACAATTTCACTGTACATACTTTTCTAACTGTCCCACTTTTGCTGAGTATTTGTGGCCCTTTAACCCAGTCATGTTAAGTCTCACACTCTCAGGTGGTTGACTGTTAATGTACTTATCCACATATTAAATCCATGGTTAAATCCAAAGCTAATCCTCATCTTCTGAGTGCTCACATCTGTTGTGGTTATTGGTGTGATTCCACAAAATTCAGTGCTAATGTAGTGGCTTCCTTTTTTGTTGTCCATTGTGGTTATTTTCTTCTCCACAGCAGGACACTGGTGGTTTCAGACACCTGTGTTGCTATTTATTACACGAAATCTGTATGGCTATGTGGTCCACTGTGTTTGTGTTGGAGGGTGCATGTCACATTTTGTCATTCTGCAAATCACATGGTATGTAATGACATCAGTGGCACATGACCTAAATTAACTGGTCATGTGACAATGAGACGTGGCTTTATAAGTCTGTCTCTGATGGGCTTGACAACAATGCTCCAGAGGTGTTGAGGGCTGGTTTTAGGCATGTCTTAAAGGCAAGAACACTTCTGTAGTTTTCATATTTAAGCCATATTTAGCATTTATTTGCAGATTATGCAAATGATCAAAATAGCAAAAGGTCCAATGTTTTCAGGTTTTGAATACTGCAAAGAGAACAAGTTCACAAACACAATACTGATGTTTTAATTTAAGATGAGTTTAAAAATCAGTATTTGGTAGAATAACCCTGATTTTTAATCGCAGCTTTCATGCGTCTCGGCATGCTCTCCACCAGTCTTTTACATGGCTTTTGTGAGCGTTATGCCTCTTGTGGTGCAAAAATGCAAGCAGTGCTTTGCTTAATCGTTTGTGACAATCCATCTTCCTCTTGATTGCTTCCCAGTGGTTTTCAAATGGCTTCATGTCTAGAAATGTATAGTGGTCGCGTCATTTCTTTTCCAGAGCTTTACAATGCAGGTCAAAAAGTTTTGTGCAACTGCGTAGTAACAGCCCCAGAATATCATTGTACGCCCCTCCTGTTCTGTAAGTGGTTCAGTCTCTCTGACCACTTAGCCCTTTTCTAGAAGTCAGGTAAAAACACGCCCACATACACCATGCTCTGGTGTACTGGCGGAGTATGGTGACAGGATATTTTTAAGACTCCCACCCCCCAAGTGGAGCGATTAGCTTAACTCATTCTATACAAACAACCCACCCCCTTTTTGTAGTAGGCTCCATGGTCTCAGATCACTTGTCCACGGGGGGAAAGCAAGGGGAAACAGGAGCCAGTCTGAGTGACACAACCTAACAGTTTAGTGAGCCTGCCTGTACACTCTGCAGGGGGAAAGGGAGGGAGGGAGGTGAAAAAAGTGAAAGGCAAGGGAGGAATCAGGAAGGTCAGAGGGAGGAGCGAAACAGAGACACGCTGGAAGAGGGAGGGCTGAGCATTAAAAGAAGTCATTCTGCGAGGGCACCTGTAGAGAGGACAGGAAGAGGTAAAGAGAGGGGGTCTGAAGACAACCCCCCTCCCTTTTCTTCTCAGTTTGGCATTCAGCATGGGGAACCGTGGGTCTCAAGAGCAGGAGGACTCTCAGGGTAGGTGTCGTCTCTTTGGCAGCCCCCCCCCCACACCTCCTGTTGCTCTCTCGTACTCTTCCACTTTGTGAGTCATATCTGAAGCCTCTTATTTACAGTATCGGGATGCCATCCAAGTCTCATTCTGCCTTCTGGCTTTCTGGTTTCCAGTATGCTCCCCTTCTCCCTCTCTGTCCTGCTCTCTTTCTGTCTTCCCTCCCTTTCCCTACTGGCGTGCTCTCTTCCCCCAGTCGGTGTGGGTTTTTGACTATATTTAGGCTGTGCTGCTCCCGGTCAACAATGCAGACTCAGTAATGTGAGTTAGACTGAAATGCATGCAGTGGGGGAGAGAGGCAGAGCAGGAGCTCGCTTCCACCGGGCTGAAAGAGAGGCCTCTTCAATCTGAGGATTTTTACTTGCATCTGAGAGAGAGGTTGTGAGTTTCAAAGTGGGCAGTAACTGGCTCTGAACTGTAGCTGAGGCCAGGTAATATCACCAAAGGCTTGGTTGTCTGGTTGACGTTGTTCTAGTAGGCTATAGAAGCCCTTTGAGTGTGTAAGAACTTATTTGTTACATCTACTGTCGCATCGTCACCAGCTTTCCTGAAAAATGAGTGAACTTACAGTATGTGTAGCATATCCATGTCCTTAAGAAGTAAAAGTAGTGCAGAGAGAGAGACTGCTGTGTCATGGTCTGAAGGCCTACCTGTAGGCCTTCCAGGTGCTTTGAGTGTTTCTGCGAACTGGTGCCTTCAGATACTTATGAAGTTTATAAAAGGGAACAAGAGCATATGAAATCAGAGGAAAGACACGGTCAGAAATGCTGAAATTCTGATTTAAAGGCAGTGTTGCCGGTCAGAGGTTTGTTAAGACATACGTATTTGTCTACCACAGTTGAACTGAGACACTTTCTGAAAAAAGTGTGACTGTAATTACCCAGTACTTGATTGTAGACAATAGAAAAAGTGCATGTAATCATTAGCTGTAAAATACATGGTCACATTTAAGAGTTTAAATGTATTGTACTATATTTTAGTCTTTCCATTTTGCAGTTGGTCATTTTTCACAGTTTCTAACTTATTGTTTATTTATTAATTACGTCCTTCATTCATTTGTTCATTCATCTTCATTCCATGGGAGTAGCTTGTCCTTTTTTGGTTGTGAGCGGTGAGAGTGCTGCTGTGGAAAACATCTTAAAGAAACAGGGGGAGAAAAGAAAGAAAAAGGGCAACGTTTTAGATAATGTGCTTTCTTTCTTATTCTTTTCTTGACCAAAAGAGATATGAAAAGACACCATTCACATATCTGTTCAGTAATGGTTACTTCTAAGAGACTCTCATCACAGCAAGGTTGCCAGGCAACCGGGTGAGACTGGTAGACGTCACTGCCCGCAGCCAAAAAAAAAGTCTGGCACGTAAGTTCATGTAAATCACACCATGTCATTTTTATGTACAGATTAAACAAACAAGATATATTTTCACCTTTGGATAGAAGTTGCTCCCCCTGTTTTCATTCCGAGCTCTTTTACTTTTTTTTCCACCATGTATTGTTTTTTTAGAGATGAACACTAGAGAGACAACAGGAATCGAGGGTAGAGAGAGATGAGGAATGACGTTCAAACCGAGTGTGTTCACACATTAAGTCCACTAGCCATTGAGGCATTCCCTTCCACCTCATACAAACATAACTGAATGTCAGAGTGGTGTATGAAAAACGTGTCGTTATTGCCAGTGTCAAGAAACTGCATTTCCACCGATTGCATGTTCTCATTTACAAGATGCCTATAATGTAAGTGTCCCACCACCTTAAAAAAAAAAAAAAAAAGTGCAGTTACCTCAGAGTATGGACATTATTATGACACCTTTTGTAGCTGACATTAAACTGCAGCTGTTGTACTGCAAATCACCAAGAAATAAAGCCTTCACATTTTCAGTACAGCTTGTCAAGTACCCAGACAGGAGATGTATGGTATCGTTACATAAGCAGGCTATGTGTCGTGTGTGCAGCTCATTTGTTTGCATTAGGTCCATGTGTTTGTGTCAATATAAGGCTATAGGATTAAGTCAGATTGGTTGGTTTACATTCTTCTCTCTTGTCTGATCCACAGCCGGGGCCTACTACCCAGCCCAGCCTCAGTTCACCCCCTCGGTGCAGGCAGCACCGGTCATTATGAACCCTGCCCCTCAACAGCAGCAACCACCACCTCAGCCCCCCCAGCATATACACACCAAACGAGAACGCAAACAGGTACAGTCACTCACGATCTTTAACACTTGAAAGCAGGGTGTTGTAGTATGGAAATGTTCATGATGTTAAGGAATTTTCATTTTCTCACGTTTAAAATGCACTTTAGTTGTTACTAGGTAAGTGACAAGGCCTCAGAAGAATAATTCATCAAAATGGAAAATGTTTTATCAGCTCTGTTTGGACAAGATCTCTTTATCTACAGTCACTCGGGTGCTTAAATTTACACTATTCTTTTCATCATGAGAAAATTCCCGCCCCACACAGCTTCTGTGTGATAAACCCAAAGTTCCACTGGTAATTCTAAACCTGTCTCTCTCTGGGGTATTAGAAAATAGACTGAATACTGCTACTATTCCACTTGTGCTATATTTTGCAATGGTATACCAGCTAACAGGTATAAGAGTTTGATACATGTGGATACATCAGTCACGCTCATCTTTCAACCCCACACAAGTGAAGTCAGTGAGGAGCCAAGAGCTGCTTTTAAAGTATTACCATCTAGTACCTATCAGCCTTTGGCTACGCACGCGAGTGTCCTGTAAAACATAAATTAGTTTGTATCAGTATCAGCAATTACCTTGAGCATTTCCCAGTGAACTTATTAAATAATGCAAAAACAATACAGATACAAATTTTCACCCTGCTGTTACAGGAAAAAAAAGACCACGTTCACCAGCTGGGTTTTCTTCAGCCATTTCGTTGTACAAAAAGGTTTTGAATATAGGGGTATATATGAATTTCAGTTTTGAACAATCTATCCAGACAGAGCTGCATTAGCTAACTGACCATAAGCCATATGGCTTGTAAACTGTAGCATTATTTCAGATGATATGAAAGTCTGTAGAAAAGGTTTTAAAAAAAAAACAAAAACCATTTATTTTGGGTGAACTTCTCCTTTACACTTCAAAAGCTCTGGTTTCTCTATAAACATTTTATTGAGAAGCTGGTATGCTGGAATAAGATTTTAGATAATAGTTTTAGAAGTGTAGGCAGTTTTTTGTGCTGCTGTATAATGTTAAAGAGTTAGGTTTTATCCAATTTCCTTGCAAATTCCTTACTGTTTTTCACTGTAATCCATCGACCTGATGGTTCGACATAATAAACTTTAGCTGTGTTGCAATCTCTCTGAAGATGATTCCAGAGTCATCCGTGGGTTTGAACCTAGAGTTCATTTTGCTGTTTGAAATAGATAGTGGGGAACTTGACCTTAACCTGCTGTAAGGCTAAGCTGCTGTGCGGCATATTCCGCAGTTCTAAAGTATGTCTAGTGTTTCCTTTGCGCTCTAAGATGGCCCTTGCAGGGCATGTGCTTGCTCTCTGGACTGTAGCCCCTTGTGTTGCCTTGGCTGTAGTTTTTATCCTGTTTTACAAGCAAAGATTGGAACTGAAGTCACGTATCCATAATCATCCGCAGGTTTAGTTATCTTTGAGAAATGGTGTGACATGTACACTGAATTAAAATGATCCGAGAAGTACAAACCTGAGCTATATGAACAACTGTGCCAGTGTTTCTAGAAACTAGTTTCCACTAGTTTACAGCTGAGTAATCTTAAACCTTGCTCTCGATTCTAAAGTTCATTGTGTGCCCTGTTGAAAACTGTATGTTAACTTGATTTAGAGTCTTAATTTTGTTATATAGACTCCTTCATACATCTAGTTGTTGTTTCATGTGTGGGTTCAAGGCTTTATTTGACTTTGTGTTCGGCTGGGAGTTGCATGATGTCTGGTCTC
>JAPQRN010000006.1:5966678-5978183 GCA_037367275.1 Coranthus polyacanthus | reverse complement strand
GTACCTGATAATGTTCTTCAGATTTAGCCATGTAATGTACCTGCAGAACATTTTCAGAAACCCCATCTGTTCAGTTTGAGAGACATAATATACATGCCTCTCACTATATTTATTTGTCTCCGCTCAGGCTAATAAGACCCCGCTGCGTCAGCTTGACCCCAGTCGCCTACCAGGGATGAACTGTGGCCCTGACTTCACACCCTCCTTTGCCAACCTCGGCAGACCTGGCATGGGAGGAGGAAGCAGAGGACCAGTAAGTTATCAGTGTGTAAATAAATGGCTGCCACCACAGAAAATGAATGGATATAATTTCTCATTTTCTTTTGTGCCCTTACCTCTGTAATTGCCTTTTAACATCCCCATCTCCTGTCTCTGCTTTCCACCGTTTCTCTTCTCTCATTTCTCTTTCCAGCCTCCAGGTATGGGCATAGGCGTCAGTGGTCCACGCCGTTCTCAGCAGATCCAGAGGAAGGAGCCGAGGAAAATCATCACCAGCATGTCGCTCAATGACGACGTGCAGCTGAACAAGGCAGAGAAGGCTTGGAAGCCCTCAGTCAAGAAAGTCGTTCGCAATCGTGCAGGAGAAGAGGTGGAAGACAACGATCAAGAGCAGTTAAAGACCCAGGACCTGTTTAAGCGGGTTCGCAGCATCCTCAACAAACTGACCCCCCAAAAGTTTCAACAGCTAATGAAACAGGTGACGGAACTGACTATTGACACTGAGGAGAGGTTAAAAGGAGTCATAGACCTGACCTTTGAAAAGGCCATCTCTGAACCAGACTTTTCGGTGGCCTATGCCAACATGTGCCGCTGCCTTATGGGGGTAAGTGGTTTCTATTCACATTCACACATGAAGTATTACTCTCAAAATACTGTGGTCTATGCAGATGTTCATAAACCTTACTGCCAGGTCAGCAGTTGTTAATAAAAATTTTAAATCATGAGTTTTTTTTTTAACAGTATATTTCTGAATTGTTTGTGGAGACAAACACAATTCTCTTTGTTCATCACATATATAACAATAGTCTTATTCAGTAAGAAAGATTTGGTTGGTTTTCTTATGTTTGTCTATACATCATGACTTCTCCATAAAGGAACCACATTACTTTAGTATTAAGGATCACTCAATCAACAAATCTGCAGATAATCGGCGCTAGAGCAATGTATCCGATCAATCCCTTCACCTCAGGCTAATAATAGTTGATAGAAGTGCACAATATGTTATACTTGACAAAATACTACAGGTGGTTGATGACGAAACAATTGATAGTAGTGGAAGTGCTCTAGATTAGTTATTTCTTATTTAATTGAGGCCTACAAATCACTGGCATGTAGAAAAAAACTTAAGAACAGCAGAGGCAGCTTGGTTTTACTGTGGTTTGTTTGGTTACTGTGAAAATCCTTCTGCTAGGCTCCAGTGATGAATTTCAATTTGAGCCACGTGTCTGGGCCACTGATCTAAGTGATGGGATTGAGGAACTGAGGAACCATTTTCAGTGTGCAACCCTACACCCAGTATTTTTCTGTGCAGTACTAATAAACCTTTTCTCTGCTCCCTTTAGCTCAAAGTCCCAACCGCAACCACAGATAAGCCGGGAGCCACTGTGAATTTCCGCAAGCTGCTACTAAATCGATGCCAGAAGGAGTTCGAGAAGGATAAAGACGATGACGAGATCTTTGAGAAGAAGCAGAAAGAGCTGGAGGCTGCATCGGGGGTATAGTGCTGCCACATTATCAAGACTATATGGAGCGTTGGAAAAGAGACCACTCCAAATTTCCCAACCTGAACTTCATTAAAAACCTCTGGATTGTGATCTAGAAGAATATGGATGGTCACAAACCATCAAACAAAGCTAAAACATTAACAACATTGTGTTCTTTAAAAATTAACACATTTTCTTTGCATTATTTGAGGTCTGAAAACACTGCATTTTTTAACGTATTTTGTGTAGTTGTCATTTTCTGCAAATAAATGCACTAAATGAGAATATTTTATTTGGAATTTGAAAGATATGTTGTCAGTAGTTTCTAGAATAAACACTCAAACACATACATATAAATAGTAAAGTCAGTGGTCTGCAATGTTTACTGCATATTTAGATTTTTTTTTTTCCTTCTCTTATTTGCACTTGTTTCTGCGACAGGAGGAGGAGAAGCAGCGCCTCACTGAGGAACTGGAAGATGCTAAAGACAAAGCAAGAAGACGCTCCCTTGGCAATATAAAGTTCATTGGTGAGCTGTTCAAGCTCAAGATGCTAACTGAGGTCATCATGCATGACTGCATTGTAAAGCTGCTCAAAAACCATGACGAGGAGTCCCTGGAGTGTCTGTGTCGACTGCTGTCCACCATTGGCAAGGACCTAGACTTCGAGAAGGCTAAGGTAACGCTAACACACAATTAGATAGTGTGAGAAGGGAAAAGTGTTGCAAATGCAGTGACTCACCAAACTGTTGTCTTCAGCCTCGTATGGACCAGTACTTCAACCAGATGGAGAAAATAATAAAGGAGAGGAAGACCACCTCCAGAATCCGCTTCATGTTACAGGATGTGCTGGACCTTCGACGGGTAAATCAAACACATATAAACACATGTACATTATATACCAAAACACTTTGCACACCTGCAATTAACAATTCAGACTCCGACTTTGTTGATACATTAAGAAAATGATTTGCTCGTAGACACGTTAATAGCTGCCAGGAAGTAGCACCTGAACAGCTGTCCTTACCAAGTGCGCTAGAGTAAATAAATACTATGACTCAGTGGCACACTGTTTCTGTTTGTATGTGTCTGTGTTTCAGAGTGATTATAATTTGGACATTTGCATTAGTTTCTATTTCTATTTAGTCTTTCAGTTTGTTTTTTGATCTCAGGTTAATTTTAGTTACTGTGCATAAGTCGTTTTATTTTTTGAGGATTTGACTAGTTTTTATTTGGTTTCAGTATTTATAACTTTTTTCAATGATAGTTTTATTCTTGCTTTTCATCAACTATAACAACCCTGGTGTGTTAAAGACTCCATATTTTCGCCACACTAAGGCGACAAAATATGCAAACTCATACAGTTTTGGGCTCGGGCCATTGCTGTTGAGAACTTCCCAAAACCAACCACAAAGCGGTAGTTTAGATTCAGATTGTTTTCACATGCCATGCGCCTTATTGTAGAACATCATCTGAGAGTGCGCATGGTTCACCTCACAGCCCCGCAGACGCCCATGCTGGTCCTTTAGCCCTGGCCTGTGCGAGCATCCGAAACAAGCTAAGAAAGAAATGTCTTCCTCAGCTCTTTAATGCAGGGGAGCTCCTAAATACAGAGCTACTCTGTGCCATAGGCTGAGACAACAAGCTGTTGATCACTAGCTCCATCCTCTCTTCTAAAAGCATGATAATTAACCTACTTTGAGTTGTTGGCGTGTTTTTCTTTTGTCCTCCATCTTGTTTGAGCCACATTGCACATCCAGTTTAGTACAGTGCTGTTGAACCTCATTTCTCTGAAGGAATGCTGCAGTCCTGTAGTTAGGCTCCCACTGCCACCCACACAATGTTACAAAACCTGCCTCAGTGTTGTCTTCAGTGTTTTTTTTACAAGCCAAAATCAGCTGCTCCAAGTCAGCACACTGGCCTAATGTAACTGTAAAGCACGTGTCTTTGTTCTGTCCTTTTCAGGCAGTGTTTAAAGACGAGTGAAGAATCCGTAGTTGTCGGTTGGACTCTATGGTTTCCAGTGTCTTTCACACACCGTGTATGATATAGCCACTGTGTCTAAAAAGTTGCAATTTTTAGTATTCAAATTTGTGATAGTAAGTCATAGCGGTGGGAAATACTTTCTAGCACAGTCTGTTAATATTTTACTTTATGAGGCAACTGGATTTGCAAGATCACGCAAGGATCCAGCCCTGACTTCCTACATAGCTTGTTCTAGTCGAAAATCATGTCACTTTACCATCGCTCAGTCTGCCTTGTACTGAAATCTCTCCCCACCTCAAACCAGAATAACTGGGTGCCCAGGCGAGGCGACCAGGGCCCAAAGACCATCGACCAGATCCACAAAGACGCTGAGATGGAGGAGCACAGGGAGCACATGAAGGTTCAGCAAGCCCTCATCTCCAAAAAGGAGACTGGCGGAGGTCAAGGAGGAAGGATGGGTGGAGGAGGTCCCGGGGGTCGCGGGGGACCTCACACCCCAGGCCGAGGGGCTCCTCCTCAGGACGAGGGCTGGAATACAGTGCCCATCTCCAAGAACCGACCCATCGACACTTCTCGCCTTAGCAAAATCACTAAGGTAGGAGAAGGAGGTCCCCTTCAGGAAGTGTATAAATATATAGGTTATATGTTGTTTAGTTTTAGTGAGTATATATTCCATGTATAAATGAATGCACAGAATTTTAATTTCATTAATGTTGATGTGGTTTCAACGATTTTTCTCTTTGTGCTAGACTCCTGTTCTTGACTTCAACAATCAGTTACTTGCCCCTGGAGGTAAAGGCACATGGGGGAGCTGGGGTAAGGGCAGCAGCGGCGGCACCAGTGCCAAACCTTCAGATTCCGGTAGGTTTCCTGGACAAAGTCTTTATCTAGTTTGCATAATAACGACTCTAGAAGAGGCTTGAAACTGTAACTCAGACTTAACTGAATGTGCATTTTATTTCCCAGGCTCGGAAACAGGCGGCCGTCCAGCCACCAGCACTCTGAACAGGTTCTCAGCGTTGCAGCAGCCTTCATCCTCCTCAGGCTCATCTCTGGACTCAGACAGACGAGTTCCTCAGAGGTGAGACAGGACGTCTAACCAGACCACACCGGACAATGCATTGAAACTTGTTGATATACTGTACATGAACAGAGAAAACCTCCCCTGACTTTGCTCTGTGTCTGTCATTCCACAGAAACAGCTCAAGTAGAGAGCGCAGCGACCGCTTTGACCGGTCAGATCGCGGTGGTGACCGCTTTGACCGGAGAGATGAGCGAAGAGACGACCGGGATCGAAACAGGTTGCAGGTCACCAAGCGCAGTTTCAGTCGGGAGAACGAGGAGCGGAGCCGGGAGAGGGAGCAACGCGGTCCAGCCGACCCCGTCCGCAGGGTAGCGAGCATGACCGATGACAGAGGCAGCAGGGAGAGAGCCAGGAGCAAAGAGAATGGTAGGTGTTGACTTGAATGAGATGTATAAAACTGCGGTCATTTTATACCAACTCACCCAGCCCTTCCTATTCATGTCATGGACTTT
Source organism: Coranthus polyacanthus (assembly GCA_037367275.1). Lineage (NCBI taxonomy): Eukaryota > Metazoa > Chordata > Actinopteri > Kurtiformes > Apogonidae > Coranthus > Coranthus polyacanthus. The sequence goes on along the minus strand of JAPQRN010000006.1, from coordinate 5,972,959 downwards.
CTTTTAAAAAATCATTTGAAAACTTCTATTAACTTTATGGCTTTATTCCAAATACTTTTTCAGTTCTGAATTTTGAAAGTTTGGTGCTCAGAGCTAAATTTCCTCATTAGTGTGTATGTTACACCTCACCAATCCCTTATTTTTCACTTTCTTGTAACCAGTTTTGATTTTGTGTAGTATTAATATAGTTCTATCATATTCACGAGTTATTGGTCCTGAACAAAAAAAAAAAGAGTGCCACAGATCTAAGTAAGTAAGTAGCATTAGAAAACAATAAAACAAGTCTGGGCTGATCCCACATGAAGTAGGTTTTGGCAGATTATTGTAAAATGAATTGCTAGTTCAACACAATAATCAAATCCTCAAGGAATATTGAACACTGGCTGATATTTTTTTATCAGCCACTTTTGAGCATCTGAACTGATCTCAACTGAAGCCGATCATCACAGCAAAACCAAATGATCATTTCTAGCATTAATATTTCTGTTACTTACTTACTACTTACTTTCTGTTACAGTAAAGCGGGAGACAGCTCCAACCCCTCCACCTCCTCAGACTCCCACCAAACCTGCCTTGACTGAAGAAGAACTGGAGAAGAAGTCCACTGCCATTATCGAGGAGTACCTCCATATCAACGACATGAAGGTGCGTACACTGAAGGAGAGGTGTTACACAGACCCCAAGAGATTGTCCTCTTGAAATTTCATTTGACAAGCATCTAGCCTGTGTGGTCAGTATAATCACAGGCACATAAGACTAAGTGCTGTGTCCTCCTGTGTCCCAACAGGAAGCCCTGCAGTGCGTGCAGGAGATGAACAGCACACAGCTCCTGTTTGTGTTCGTGCGGAATGGACTGGAGTCGACACTGGAGCGCAGCACCATCGCCAGGGAGCACATGGGTCTGTTGCTGCACCAGCTCATCAAGACCAATCTCCTTCCAACACAGCAGTACTTTAAAGGGTCAGTATAGAGAGGAGGCGCTGGCAAAATGAGGCTTTAGCTTGTAAATTAGTCTTTAAGAAGTAAAGTTGCTCAAATTGAGAAGTCTTAAAAACGGCAGTTTCCGTATGTTGCTGTCAGTTTGGTGCCATAACGCGTAGTTCCCCATCTGTTGAGTCATTTTTAACGTGTGTTTTAGTCTGTAATTGTTCAATAAAGCTTGTGTACTGTGTCTCCTCAGGCTTCAGGAAATCCTCGAGGTAGCTGAAGACATGGCTATAGACATCCCCCACATGTGGCTTTACCTGGGAGAGCTTATCACTCCCATGCTCCACGAGGGAGGCATCCCCATGGGAGACCTTTTCAGGTTAGTCCCCAGAACACCTCAGCCCTCAGTGTGAAATTGGAAGATAATGTATTTGTTAGTTTGATGTTTGACCTGTGCTCACCTGTTTGGCCTCCAGGGAGGTTTCAAAGCCTTTGATCCCCCTGGGCAAAGCCGGAGTCCTGCTGGTCCAGATCCTCACTTTACTCTGCAAAGAAATGGTGAGAGCTGGAAAACTGATTATCAGCTATTATGTTTCTATTCATTTGGATAGCACAGTTTTAACATGAAATCGTGAACTTCATGTCACGATGCATGTTTGTTTATTTGATGATCAACCCCCGTCAATTTGTCAACGTCTGTCGTCTCTATCAGAGCCATAAAAAGGCGGGGACAATGTGGAGAGAGGCCGGTCTCCGGTGGAAAGACTTCCTCCCTGAAGATGTAGACGTCAACAAGTTTGTGACAGAAAAGGTGAGAGAGAGGCCGCCTAAGGAAACGTCCTCCCAGCATAACTCTGCTCTATAATTTAGTAATATGTTGTCAAAGGACAGTCATGTAAAAGTGTAATGTGTGTTTATGAGGTGAGCAAGTAGAACTAACATGAGGTTTGTGTCGACAAGATTAGCATGACGCCTGTTTCCGTCTGATTAGAATGTGGAGTTTACCCTGGGTGATGAATCCGAGAAGAGCAAAAAGAAAGAGATGACCCCCGTAGAGCTGACTAACCACATGGACAGACTGATCCAAGACAAGGCCGACAACCAGAGGATCTTTGACTGGGTCGAGGTTTGTCTTCCTGCTTTTTCTGTTACTTTATCAATTACAATAACAATTTAGCAACATCTTCATTTCTATTTGGTCATTTTTATTTCTTGCATAATTTACTTACTGAACTTAATTGTAGGTAATCAAAATCTAGCTATTTCAAAATAGTTTGAGCCTACAGACATGTTTAATTTGTTACCAAATGCAGAGTATCACATAGGCCTGGGTGATAAAACGACAGTAATATATACAACTGAAAGACACTCCCATGAATAGCAGTAAGAATGTTTGCAAGCTTCACTTTTAAAATATTAAAAGCAAATTGGCATGAAAGCACATAATAAATACTCATGGACAAACCCACACAGCTGTGGCATGTGCAGTCTTCACTGCAAGACTTGGTGAGTTACAGCTAAACCAGCTAGATGTGGCGGTGACAGGACTTAACATTTACAAGAGCCATACGAGATTGTAAAACTTCATCCTCTAACGTTGTGCTTTGAAAAACCAACTGTAACAAAAAGTGTGTCATTCAATCAGCCCCTTTCCAGACTGAGTGTGCCATTATAACCAAATGATTAAACACACACACCCGGCCGGCACATACCGCGCCGCGTTCACAGTTCTGTGTGAGAGTGGAAAATGTCAGACTGAATAAGTGTCACTTTAAGTGATACCGTGTCACATTATTGATTGGGCTTTTGCCACGTGCTGTGATAAAGTGGTAAGATTTAAAGTGTTTTAAACTCAAAATAAAGGGCTTAAACACTTTTCTCGTCTCAATTGAAAAGGTGTCATTAAAAAGTCTCACGAATTATCGATTGAAATGAACCATTTTGCCGTGACACGTATTTCGGCTACACCAGTGAAACCCTATTGTCACATCAGTCAGAAAAGCTTTCCAGAGTAAAACGCGTCCATAAATAACTGAATGAAATATCATACATTTTAGCATCGCCTCTCAGAAGTGAACCATGTGTTGTTATGAGGAGTTTTTCATTCTGCGTGCTGTTAATAAAGCTGTCAGTATTCTGCACGTGTGTGTGATTCATTCTGTGTCTGTGCAGGCCAACCTAGATGAGCAGCAGACCTCCTCCAACATGTTTATCAGAGCGCTGATGACCTGCATCTGCCAGTCAGCAATCATCTGTGAGTCAGCCTGCAGCATTCACGTTCTTCCTTACAGCCTTTAAAGAGAAAACCAAATGTCACTGCTCCCTTATGGCAGGTGTTACATTTACGTCGCACCTAAATAGTCCTGTTCGCTAAAGGCTTCCTAACATTTGCAGGTGAGAACCCCTACAAGGTGGACGGTGAGCAGATCAAACAGCGGGCCAAGCTGCTGCAGAAATACCTGAAGGATGAGCAGAAGGAACTGCAGGCTCTCTACGCCCTGCAGGCCCTGATGGTGCAGATGGAGCAACCTGCAAGTGAGTAGACCTGTTAAACTTTTTACATTATCACCATATCTCAGTTATTTGAACTAACCGCAATTATTTTTGCATTATCTGGACAATTGTCTCCATTCACCTGTATAAAAAATAGCTGGATGAAACTAAGAGAAATACCATATTTCCATCACTGTTGCAACTTCATTTTCCACCATCATCTCGTTGCACCCCAGATGACATATTCTGCACTTTACAAAGCCTAAAAGGCAAACAGAAATGCAATTTTTTATTTTTTTATGTTTCAGCGATCATTGCCTATCAATAAATTCTTCTTCATTAGGTGTACTGTATGCATAAGTAAACTGTGAGGCTTATACTATTTATTAGGGGCATACAATGAACAGAAAAGCACAATTAAATAGTTAATTCGTTAGTTATTTGTTTGAGTCAGACTGTTCCAGAGCCCTGGGATAAATGTCAAACAGTTTGGCAGATTGAGTCAGCGGCATCTTTTAAATCTCATCTGAAAACACTTTGCCTGAATTCACCTGAAAGTTTTTATTCACTTTTAGCCTGTTTATATAAAATGTTATATATTATATTATATATATATATATATATACATACATACACTTTTAATAACAGTTTTAATAATTAAATTTGTAGAATTTAGTATTTTCTTTGTCATTTAATGTTGTTCTTATGTGTGTCTTTGTGTTGTGTTTTATGTATTTTTTGTTTTGATAAGCCAAATATGAATAACGATGTTGCTCATGTTATTCTCTGGCACCTCTGATATCGGATGTTTGTGCCACTCTCTGATGCATCATTTCTTAAATTCTATCCGTCAGATCTGCTGCGGATGTTCTTTGACACACTCTACGACGAGGACGTGATCAAAGAGGAGGCCTTCTACAAGTGGGAGTCGAGCAAAGACCCCGCTGAGCAGCTGGGCAAGGGCGTGGCCCTCAAGTCCGTCACCGCCTTCTTCACGTGGCTCCGGGAGGCCGAGGACGAATCTGACAACAGCTAGGGCCCCCGCGCCTCTGGAGGACCGGGAGGACAGAAAGGATCTGCTGGGAGAGTGAATGTTCTATGGATGATTCAGAAGAGTCTGAATCAGCAAAAATCCTTCTGCTTAAACAGAAAAAAGCAAGAAAAAAAATTCTTCAACTGGGAGAGATTGTATTATGGATCGAACGTTCGATCATGTTAATTTTTTTGTTTTGTTCTTATTTTATTTTGGCTTTCTTGTTGTTCCTTGTGCAACCGAATGTCTTTTTTTGGAAAAAAAAAAAGAAAATACAGGATATAATTGAGAGAATAGATATGAGAGCGAATGCTGAGAAGCGTTACAAGCCGTGGGAGACGATGCTGTTTCCTTCAGTATTTTTTTTTTTTTTTTTTTTGAGATTTATCTCCTGTTTTCAAATGGCTTTTCTTCGCCACGGCAACACTATTCAAGACACTTTGCTTAAAGACAGATATTAAAAAAAACTTTCAAGGCTGTTCACATCTATATTTTTGATGACTTCCTCCTTTAACATGTCGACATGACGGCAACGTCGTCATGTCACATGTATGGTGTTTGATCTACATGACGTGCTTATGTAGACTGCTAGCTTTTTGTTTCTCTTTTTCCGGTGTTGGATGATTGGAGTGTGCGTTTTATAATAAAATAGAAAACTACAAAGAAAAGCGAACAGGGCAAAAAGCTGTCTAATGGACATTTCAGACAGGAATCCAAGTAACGGTTGTGGACTCCCGAGGACTTCACAAAGACTTTGTGAGAACGGGGGCAATGAACATTGACCATTTTGCTGCTGGGTGGGGGCGACGGCCCTTCAACCCACCCCGACCCCATAGCTACCCTCTGACACGTCTGTTCATCCTGCGCTCCAAAAAAGAAACTGTTGGGCTGAGAAAGGGAGAGCTAGAGCAAGCCCTTCCTACAGAGCCTGTTGTTGGATTTTAAAAAGATATCGCTATTGAAACTTGAAAAAAATAAAAAATATACAGACATAAATTTACTTTAATGAAAAAAGACTTTAAGAAAGTAAAGTTTATCAGTACGGATCCTAAGGCCTTTTCTGCTTCCACAAGTGGAGATGCATTTCAGGAGAGTTCTGTAAATATATGATAGATTGTTGGTTTTTTTTTGTTTTTTTTTGTTTTGTTTTTTGTTTTTTCAAAGAAAAAAAAAAAAATGCAAATGTAATGCCATGTAACCCCGCCCCCTCTGAAACAAAGCGGCAATTTTTCCCTGTATTTATATTTTCCTCTCCTCAGCGCGCAGAAGGTGCTTGTATTTATCCAACCCGAGTCATTGATTACAGTTTAAAAAATGAAAATTTGTAAATACTTTTTTGCTTTACTTTATTAAAAAGATATTTAATTAAAGAAAATTAATGCCTCTTTTCACATCCAAAACTGGAAGAGATAATAAACATCGTTGCAAATAAAGAAATGCTTCCATATTTGTTCTTTTGTGACGGCTGGTTGGTTTTGCTGGCAGCGGGGGAAGTCGGCGCATCTGTTGTACGTTCACTTACAGCAGTTACATGCGTTTAGCAGTGAGAAGTTAAATAGGTTTGATTTTTTTTTTACAGGCTGTGGTGTTTCCACGCTGGGTTAAAGTGTCAGAAACCTAAAGAAAAGGTGTTAATGGTGGTCTTTTTTTTTTTTTTGTCGAAGACCATAAAGCATGGTCGACAAACAGCAAGCAGACCTTGAGTTAAGAATGATTTCTTCGTTGAACTGTTTACGAAGTCAAAAACATTCATGCCAAGTGTGAGGGCTTCGGTCTTTATGAAAAGCTGGAAAATGAAAGAATCCTACCCATAACATAAGTTGAATTT
>JAPQRN010000006.1:5946956-5957666 GCA_037367275.1 Coranthus polyacanthus | reverse complement strand
ATGTGTATGTGTGGTTTTTTTGCAGACCTATAGTGTGGACTTCCAGATCGCAGACAGTGCAGCCACAGCTACAGCATATCTGTGTGGAGTGAAAACCAATTTGAACACCCTTGGAGTGAACGCAGCTGCTCGCAACGGAGTCTGCAAGACTCAGAAGGGCAACGAGGTCACATCCATCCTGAAGTGGGCCAAAGACGCTGGTTAGTGTCCCACAAAAAGCCTGTTTGGTTGTGATATTGTGTTCATTGTCTTCTTTTTGCTGATTAAAAAAAAAAAACATTTCTGTGAAAGCCAGACATTTGTAGGTTGACCGTAATAACTCAAACGCGGTGGCTCAGTGGTTACTACTGTCATCTCACAGCAAGAAGGTTCGATTGCTGGTCAGAGCAGGGACTTTTTTTGTTTGAGTTTGCATGTTCTCCCTGTATTTGCGCAGGTTTTCTCTGGGTGCTCTGATTTCCCCTGCCACCAAAAACAGGCATCATGTCAGTGTCCATGTCCAAGGTACTGATTTAGATCTGGAGTTGGTTCCCAAGCGCCACTCGGTGACAGCCCACTGGTCCTAATGTAGTAGGATGGGTCAAACGCAGAGAGCGAATTTCTCTACGAGGACAGTAATCAACTTAAATAGATTTTATGACAGAAAACAACAAAAACCCAAAGGATAAAGTTAAAACACTTATTTCTAACATGATCCCAAAAAAACATATGTACTTAATTAGATGAAAATGTTAATGTCAGCGTTGACTGAAACTGAGGCAGGTGGGAAGGATTCATCATTCACTGCTGACTGGTTAGGATTAACGAACAAAAACCTACAACTAATAACTGGTGTGTAAATACAAACGACCTTTGCTTTTGCGCAAACATTTTGGCACTGAACACAGTATTCCTACCAAATGATCACCAGTATTTAAAAAAAAAATGAAAATATCAAACCAGCCTGATTAGACTAAAGGAAGAAAAGTAACTCTGTGTTTGACTTGTCAGTCCATTATTCTGTTCCAAAGCTGATAAAATACAGCAGCTCTTACACTGATGATGGTGAAAATTTTCTGCAAATGCAAATAAACTCAACTGAACAAATGAGTTAGATCTATGTGTGTAGTTGTCAACACCAGAGGTATAATAATGTCTTAAGACTGTGCTGTGATTGAGACAACAAATGGGATTTTGTGAGTCTCTGTGGAGGAGGAGGCAGATACCTGACACAGCCCTTCTGTGCCACACTTCAGCTCTGGCTCCTCACAAAAGAAAGTCCCCCAGGTCTTATACAGCCTCAGCAAAACCCAATTTTACAGCTAAGCTTGAGCCGTAGTGTCCCAGCAGAATGGTGTTATTGGGCCGCCGGGGTGTTCGGACCAACAGCAGCCCGCGGCCGAAGGTTGCCGAAGAAGAAAAACACCTTGACTTTAATCATGTTCCCCTGTTATCAGCAGCCATAAATGTCTAATCACACACACACAGGGTGCCACGGCACTGACCCCAGGCGAAAGTTTGTGTGTGTTCCTTAAACGGTGTCTTTTGAAATCAGAATTTAAACTGGTCACTAATCGTCTTTCATAACACAAATTTATTGCGTCATTCATCTCGATGATTCCCAGGACAAGAAAGACACAGCCATAGCAAAATGTTAAAATATTATTCCAGTCTTTTTTTGTGAATAACTTCATCATTTACTTTTTGTATAAGTCTTAAATTTCCTTTGTTAAGCAGCTCAAACACATTCTGTTCATTCTATTACAACGAGTCTTTACCTTCAGTTTTACTCAGAATAGCTAATAAACTAAAATAACCCTGGTGATGATGATGATGATGATGGTGGTGATGATGGTGATGATGATGACCAGGGTTATTTCGGGCGTGGACTTGAGACCCCATATAGAGCCTGTGGTACAAAATGGAGGTGTGTGCTGTGAATGCAGTAGACATGCAGGAGGCAAAAGACTCAGGACTCTGAAAGCTATTCAAATCGATCATCAGTAGAAGGGAATATCAGTCGGATTTTCGACTTTCAATACAACCAGTGACTACGGGTCACGGGAAAGCTTTACTATAAAAGCTGACAACAAAAAGACGCCTGATGATTTATAGCGGTCTACAGCAGTTTCTTCAGCTGCACTTATGAAACACTGACCCACTTTCTGATGACTGAATGTGGAGCTGGAACTAGCACACGACAGAATGAAAAACAAAAATACTGTTTTATGCTCTAGTTTTCTGCATTTCAGACAGAGGAGAAAGAAGTGTTTAGATCTTGTACTTTAGTAAAAATAGAAATACCACAATGCAGAAATACTTCATTTCAAGTAAAAGTCCTGAATTCAGAATGTTACTTAAATAGAAGTTCAGAGGTATTATCAACAAAATTGACTCTAAAGGTAAAAGTACTCATTATGCAGAATGCCAGTTTTAGATACTACGGGGTAGATTAGTAGTATAGAACTGCATCTTTCATTATTGGAATAAAACTGCAATCCTCGAGTAAAGTAAAAGTGTGCCACAATTGTACTGAAGTGAAGTATTTGAGTTATGCGCCTAGTTACATTTCACCACTGGTTTTAGTGGAGTTTAAGCGTCAACTTTGGTTTGTAGGCAAGTCTGTTGGGATTGTAACAACTACACGAGTCCAACACGCCACCCCAGCAACCACGTACGCCCACAGCGCCAGCAGGAAGTGGTACTGTGACGCTGACATGCCTGCGTCCGCTAAGAAGGACGGCTGCACTGACATCTCCTCTCAGCTCCTCAACAACACTGACATAGATGTAAGGTTATCCATTAATGTTAGGTTTTATGAGCACACTCGTTAAATTGCATCTAAGTGTATTTTTGTCCCCAGGTGATCATCGGTGGTGGTAGAAAGTACATGACCCCTAAGGGAACCAAAGACCCAGAATACCCCAGGGATTATAAATCCAGGGGCAAAAGACAAGATGGACGCAACCTCATCAAGGAATGGCAGAGCATGAAAGTGGGAAAGGTAACATATCTTTTTTAGTTTTAATCCTAAGGTTTGACGGCTGAAAACGTATTAATCCTTCATCTTCTGTCTTGATTTATTTTGTTAGTAGTACGGTACTGCTGCACGATTTCTCTAGAAATTGGATTAATTATTAGGCCTTTGATTGATGTTATGTATATTTTTAGATAAATGATTTGGAGCAGCTTTTAAACTTTCTTTTCCAAATTCAACTCACTTCTTTTCCACAAACAACCTTTCGAGTCCCATCATGTGCTAACTTGGAACACCTGCTTTTTATTTCTCTGCAAATTGACCATAATGTATTGCATGACCTTAATCCAGCAGAAAACACAATCAGCCTTTGTCGCCCCCTGTTATTTGCCTGGGACACACCTGCAAACAAAATCAGACACACACTGTGAATCCAGTGTGGAGTCTTTGCTTTATAATACACTGTATGTGTCTGGGGCCGAAAGTATCAGGCCTGTGTCTAAAGAGGTGCAAAAGACTTTACCCATTCTGGCATGAGTACAGTATTTATGATCAGGATGTTTATAGAAAATACACTTCTCATGTTGATCAGTGTTTCACTATAATTATAACCCAGATTTTTTTAAAGCTGCGGGAGGTGGACATCGGAAGAAAAAAACACCAGAATTTGAAAATGCACTGCTTCCCTCTGTAGTCCCCCTCCCCCCCTCTGTCCAAATCAGAAGACTAAATATAAATACAAGTGATATGACGTTGTCTGTGTAAACAAACACAAAACTGTAAACAAAACCACAGGCAGATGAACCAACATCGTTATTGGGGGACAGTCTACAAAGGAAAATGACTCATGTTGCGGAAAAAAACATTCAGTTCCTCACAATAAGACGCGTACAGTGTTCCTCCCACTCATGTCCATCACCTGTGTGTCACGCAGGTTGCCCACTATGTGTGGAATAAAAATGATTTTGATGCTGTTGACCCTGAAACCACTGACTACCTCATGGGTGAGTATTTTTCTTCCTTTTCTATTCCTCTGGTCCCCCCCCCCCCCTCCCCATCCTGTCCTTGCAGAACACAACAACAAATGGGCCTGTAGTGGCCTTGGTTCACTCATGAGCCTAGTCATTTTATCTTGTATTAGTTGTGTCACTTCTAAACACACTGTTATCTTTCACCTAAAACTACCGGACCTGACCTACATACAGTTTTCACGGCGCAAAAACATGCACGACGCGAGTTTTTTTAAACCAAATCTGTGATTCGCTATAATGGTACATTATAGATAACGTCGATATGTAGTTGTGATTTTTCAAAAACATGATTTATTAAACTGACTGCGGGGGATATGTATTAACACATATATAAACGTATAAATGTGTACTTATTTATATATATTAGCAACAGTACTTAGGCCTCACATCTCTTTAGTCATTAATTACTCTTTTCTTAACAGATGTCATATAACCTTAGATTTCATTTTCCTACTTGACTCCATTATTCACTCTTATTTTAGCTCAACCAACTCCTGGAGGAAATATCTGACTCAGTTAACCATCCCCACTTTTGAAGAACTTTTATTGGATAATGTTTTTGAAAAATTCAGTATGGAGCTATATCATGAAATGAACATACTGAACTCATACAAGATGTTTACTTAAGTAGATAAAGTTTGTGTAAGTTAATAGCTTTGGTTAGGTATTTAAGTTGCTGTCTTTGTGAGCTGTTTGCTGCTAAACAAGCGGCAGAGAGTTGGTTGTTCACAGCAGTGATGCAGCAAACAATTGCCTGTTGAAGCTGGAAGTAAAGGCTGATGATGAGGCAAGTTAAAGCTGCATCAGTAAAATAGAAGGAAATGGGAAGACAGATGCTAAAAGTCTCCATAGAGCTGAAAGTGGATATTTATCTGTTTGTTTAAAGTAATTTACAGCAATGACCTCTTAATAAAGTGAACCTAGCAAAGATACATGTGTCCATTAACGTCACAATAAGAAGTGTTGTTTGGTCTTCATCACGTCAGGAGAGTTCCACACAAATGGAGGCCAACATGTTACTAAGACACTTAAAATATCTGTGTGGTGTTATGGAGTGGAGGAGATGAAAAGAATCAGTCATACTTATGCTTTTTCTGGACTGAGTGGAGATGCACTAAAGAGAAATCTCTTGAAGATGTGACGTGCTATCTCCTGTGGGCTGAGAGTAGCAGTGGTAGGAAGATGGGTCTTTCCACTGTAGGCTGATAAGAGAGACATACACAAAGCCTCAGCTGTTCTACCTCTCTCCCCCTCAGCTCTGTTTGAACCTGGTGATCTGCGCTTCGAAGCCGACAGGAACCCAAACATGGACCCGTCCATCATCGAGACCACAGAAAAGGCCATCCGCATCCTTCAGAAAAACCCAAAGGGCTTCTTTCTGCTAGTAGAGGGTGAGGACAACAGCTTCGTCCAATTTCCACACGTTCCTATTCATCTAATCCGTCACTGGGAGGATGGATAATGAAATCCCAGGAGATGCATGGCTCTGCTAAAAATAGAAAAAAAAAAAAAACACGTGGATGGTCACAGGGGATCAATCGAATCACTGAAGGCCAAGTGGCCATTAACTACTTTACAGTAATTACTGTCGTCGGCCAAAACATTATGTTTGTATATTAAATAATAGCAACCTCAGCACTGGTAGTATTTTATCCAGAGAATATCTTTGTGGGGTCTTCGGTAACGACACCCTCCAGAATACTTCCTGTTGGAGAACAGTGTGTGCCAGTGGATGGGCTGAAGTGACATTGATTCTGCATACAGCTCAATGAGTGTGTTAACAGAACGTGGTTGGCTGACGTGTTTCTGCCTCACCGGCCTCTTCATCCATCTCTCCTTTAATCTGACGCAGACACCCAGGGACTCTGTGGTGCTACGGAGTGTCGTCACAATTACTTTAAAATAACAGGCAAATGTATAAATAGAAGCAGGCATATGGTGCACCCAAACACTGACAGCTCACTCAGAGCACAACTTATTAACCTCAGTCTACTTCACTTTCCTTCGCGGCAGGTGGAGGAGGGCAGGCGCAATAAGGAAATGCTAAAGGTGAAAAGATAAAGTTTAAATGTGCCTTGACCTTCCAGTGAGATAGAAAGTGTCCTCACTACCCAGTGTCGAGCCTTTTGAGTGAAGTGTCGAGTCATACGAGGGTAAATGTCAAGTCATGGTGAAGTATCAAATTATTTAAAATTAAAGTCCACTTTTATTATCCCTGTAGGTAAATTCAACCTCTGCATTTAATAAGGAGGGTTTAAACATGTATTTCACTACAGATTACACAATATATGCCCTTAAATGTCACTTGTAATGCATTTTATATACTTGGGATTACTTTAAGATTGTGTTACATTACTGCCTGTAACCTGTGTGAATGAATAGAGTACTTCACACTGCACTTCTACCCAAAGTAGACACAACCCGTAAGTTTCTCTGAGTGTATATGAGTACTTGTGATAGAGATTCAAGCTGTAAGAATGTGGACATACAAAGCAGTGGGATGTCTTGAGTGGCAAACGATGAACACATGATTTTCCCACGATCTTTTATTTTCTACAACATCGAATAAGACTGAAAACCAGATGGAAATGAAACTATGTGAATTGAAGTGAGGCGCATTTTGAAATAAATAACTGAAATAATCCTCTTCCAATAAAAATAGTTAGTGCAGTTAAGGCAATTTTTACCATCTCTGTTTTATCACAGGATTAAATCAGTGAAAAAAGATGAAAGTTTACTGTTTAACCAAACATGTTCTCTCATTGTCTCTCCATCCTCTGCGCTGTGTGTGAACAGATGGACTTACACTGTGTGAATCAAATACTATGACGCAGATACGCGTTTGCACTTTGTTTTAATTGGGGTCTTATGGGAAATTAGTGTCTTTTAAATTTCAGAGTGAATAACGCAGTCCTAAAAAATGATCTGTTTAAGTAATCTATTGATTTTAACAATGCAACGGTATTCTGAATAGTATCGTGCTTCTCCTCGACGCTGTCCGTGTCAAGCATGAAGTCATTTAAGAAGAGTCCAATGCAAGCGTCAAGTCATCCTAAAAGTGGGATCAAGGGTAAAGGGATTCATGTCTCAAGTCCTCCAAGAATTCATGACCAAAGTCATTTAAGACAACTCACATTTGAGTCAATTCAGACACTACTCACGTATGTCTTCACATAGCGGCATTTTTCTTCTAAAGCTATTGTTAACGCAATTTTTCATTCCTCTCAGGTCAACTTTTCAAGAGGCAGAATCACAATGTGTGTTTTCTGCTGTTATGATATATTTATCTTACTTCCTCCATCTTCGTCCTATTAAGTCGGCCTAATTAAAGAAGGAGGAATGAGGGAAATTAAACGGCCATTTTGTTTAATTAAACTGTCACGGTTACATTTCCATTTACTAAGCACTGTTTACTAAGTTTGAAGGAAAGAACCATCATTTTTCCTTTCTCTCCTTTAAAATCCCAATCAGTAGCAGGAGCTCGTACCTCACCAACACTCGTATTTAACCTTTCTCTCCCTCTGTGTTCAGGCGGGCGCATCGACCAGGCTCACCACGCGGGGAGGGGTTACATGGCGCTACACGAGACAGTTGCTTTTGACAACGCTATTGCCAAGGGTCTTGAACTCACCAAAGAAGAGGAAACTCTCACAATAGTGATGGCTGACCACTCCCACCCTTTTACCTTCAACGGATACCCATTTCGAGGGCAAAGCATCCTGGGTAATTTTAATCTGTTGTATTTAATTTGAAATCTTTGAGATGCAGATCCCTGTAAATTTTTTTTTTTTAGCTTTGTCAAGACCGTGATGCTCCAATGTTTTTTTTCACGCGTGACGAGAGAATTTCACCCCGTTTTGACTCGGGGAAAAAAACTCCTTTCTTCCCTCTGTTCTAAATCCATCTGCCCCCCTCCAGATGTGTTTATCCCCCGTGACAATAGAGCAGAAAGTCGGTGGCATTTTGTTCTCTTTGTGTGTGTGAAGCCTCTCGCTGCACTGCCGGCGTTCTCTCAGCTTCAGTGTTCCTCTGCCACCAGCAGCTTGACATTTCCTCTGCTTTCTCTCCCCTGCAATTACAGCCCGGGTAAACACATATAGCCGGCAGCCTTTCTCTCCTCACCTTTCTATTTCAGTTTCTTTCCTTGTCTTTCTGCTTCCTGCCTGTCTCTGACCACTGACGCCTCTCTCCCTCTCTCTCTCTTACTTTATTCCCTCTATGTACGTTTCTCACTCTGTCAGCTTTTGTTGCCAGTTAATCTCCCGCTGGACCGTGTCTTTGTTGACCTTATTCATTTCTTCCCTTTATTCCTTTACAACTTCTGTCTCTATGCGAGTGTAGACATCAGTTTTCAATGAAGAGTTTAGTGTCTTGAAATGGTACAAATTCGAGGTACTTAACTTTACTTGAGTATTTCCATTTTATGCTGCTTTATGCTTCTACTGCACTACATCTCAGAAGCAAATATTGTACTTTTTACTCCTCTACATTTGGGTGACAGCTTTTGTCACTTTTCAGATTACAAATCCAAATGTGCTGATTTTGAATGTTTCTGATAAATTGAAGGATTACGTGTTCCTTTATGGTTTGAGGAAATTCTTGTCCTTCTTGAGCTAAATAAACTCTTAAAACCCTCCTGGATTAGCTGCAAAATGCATTGTCACAAAGCTGAAACCTGGGTTGTTTTTCTGAGCTCTTTTTGGAGACGCATGGTTCTCACTGAGAAGAGATGCTGCAAACATATGACGCTCCTATAGAATATGATGCATCTGTGACTGTCTATGTGGCATTTCCAACCTGTCCAGAAATAAAAGCCTCAGTAAAAGGCTGATATTTCAAAAAAAAAAGAAAAAAAAGAAACTTTTTATATATCAGTATCAGCCCCTAGAAGCTCATATTGATTTAGCACTTGTGTTAGATCATGCTGTTTCCACCTGTCTGCTCTCTCTTTCCTGTTTTATCCTTATTTACCCTTCCTCCTCTTCCTCTTCCTCCTCCTCCTACTCTTCTCCCTCCCAGCGGTGCAGCTGTGATTAATGTGCTTATGAAACTCTGAGCTCTTCATCAGTGGGGAGACTCGCCAGGCTAATGGCTCATCTGGAGAGAAACACTGAGACACTCAACTAGCTTTAGACCTGCAGCACCCTGGGGATCCACAGACCCTCCCTCTGTGTCTGCGTGCTTCTGTGCACGTGTTTTGCTCTCTAAGGTAGAGAAAAGACAACAGAAAAACAGAGAGGATAAATCAAAGATAATGAAGCAGTTTGCATTTTGTATTTTGCAGGTAAATCTCCGCTGTGGGCTATGGACTTCCGTCCTTACACAACGCTGATGTACGGCAATGGACCTGGACACAAAGTCATCAACGGCACACGCCCTGACATCCGCGATGTTGACACCAGTAAGAAATAAGCATATAGCGCATTTATATAGATCACTTTATCCCTGTGCAGTCACACTCCTCACACAGAAAATCTTACATTTCAAATTTCAAAACAAGATTACAGAATTTCTAATTACTTAAGACATGAGCCACTTATTACAAGAGAAAGAAACAACGCGATAAGTCAAATGACAACCTCCTATATAGTAGAAAGAAAAAAATCACTACAACAGACCAATACCACAATAGAGAAAAACACAAGTATAAATAGAAAAACACCAGTCTAACACTGGAACAAATAGCTATGCCAATAAAGTGCAGAATGACAAAGTGCAGAGATCAGTGACTGTTCAGTTCACTTCATGTGGGTAAATAACCTTTTTATTGCACCATCTCTATTATTGACTCATGATCACCTTGTTCTAATGTTTCTGTCTACTTTCCAGAAACTAAAGACTACGTCCAAATGGCTGCCGTGCCTACAGAGTCGGCCACTCACAGTGGAGAAGATGTGGTCGTGCTCGCTCGCGGACCCATGGCCCACCTCTTCAAGGGCGTCCAGGAGCAGAACTACATTGCCCACGCCATGGGCTACGCTGCCTGTGTGGGCTCTGATCTGAGGCACTGTGGGGGAACAGAGGAGCCTCAAACATCTGCAGTTCACACCACCTTCAGCAATGACAAGAACAGGGCTCCAGCCGGGGGGGCTCTGAGCTCAGCAGCTTTGCTCAGCTGCCTCCTCAGTGCACTGCTGGCACACACCGTGCTGATGTGAGATCCCAATTCTTTAATGAGCTATATTGATCTCAATGCACACTTGCCAAATCAGGAAGGTCAGAGGTGAGGTTGACAGCAGCGTGCTCAAGAAACCTCAAGTAAGGTGAATGTGCTTCTGGCTTTTTCAACCTAGGTAATACTAGGTAAAAAAATCGTTAACGGCTATTTATAAACTTTGTTGATGAAGTGGAAAGGGCACAGATATTAACTAATTAACAGCCTATTTTGTTCCTGTTGTGTTCATTGAAGTGTTCATTGCTGAATATAGGTTGACTTTGCTTATACTGTATCTGTATCCAATAGAACTACCTTTAGGTTGTCACTGTATCAACATAAACTAGATACTGGAATGTTTTAAATATATGCGATATGTGTCACATATCAATGCAATGCACTGACTATGACTTTTTGTCTTCCACTGAGTAAGTGAAGCTTGAAAAAAACAATGGAGCCTACATTTCCCACAATGCAACTCTTTCGTTAGATCTTCGGCTCCAAAATGAAGCCAATGCAGAGGTATGTTAAAGTGTAAGACCTCTGATGGTTCCAAAAAGCCCTGGCTC